>CANXYI010071513.1:0-12291 GCA_948208565.1 Hura crepitans
TAAATTTTCATTCTTGTTCTCAAAATCACCATATTCAATCATATCAACATCCCATAAACTTAAAGATACTCATTAACAATCTATTTCTATGTCAATATGGCTAAAGTACAAAGTAGCATTCTTAAAACATAAGCATAAAAGCAAACGGCTACAACCATTAATGCATTATCCATAGTGAATTCTCTTCTCAATTCTTATGGTCTTCATCCTAGGATGCCAAATGCATACTGAATTTCCATCATAGGCAATAAATCACCCACTAAGCAATCTTAGATAACAATTTCAATAAGCATTTTCAGGCCAATTTTGAAAACATTATGAACAACACATTCTAATCCACTAAATACTTAAGGAAATCAACCTAACTAAAGAAGAATTCAACCATAACCACATCATTCTAGTCCTCCTAAGTTCATGTCCACTAGCTTAGGCACCCAATTACATAAAGAAAAGGTAGAAAGTTCACTTATAAAACTCTTTGAATGTGCCATCCTTACCTTGATCAAGCTGCCAGCTGCATTTCTAGCAAGCAATGGTATTCTTGTGCCTCCTCAGTGAGGCTCTAAATGCCCTACAATGGCTACCAATCTCTCACACACATAACCACACAGATGTTAGCTATTATTAAGAATCAAAAATCACCCAAAAAGCCAAAGAAATTAGGGAGATATAGTAATAGACTCACCTTGGTGTCATGGTTCAGGATTGTTCTAACCTAGTCACCTTGTTCAATCTTTTTTCTCCCAAATCATAGCTCCTTTTAGCCTAATTCTTTTCTTAGTGGTGTCTAACATCCTAAAGAATTTTTGACCACTAGAATCACTTCATTTAGCCACTAGAGAAGAAAGTTATAGCTAGAAAATAGAAAGGGTGGCGTCTAGAATTCTGGCAGAAGAGTGGAAAATGAGCAAAATGTGTTTTAGTCTCTAACAAGTAGAAATCCACTTGTCCCATGCCCTTTGCAACTTGGTATGGTTACTCAACCACTTGGCATTGCTATGGGCCCCATTTTGACACCTTAAAATTGTCCTGAAAATTCCTAAACCACCCAATTTTTTGGCAAACTTCAAAAATTCATAGAAATTCACTTAGACCTCAAAAAATTGCACCGTTTATTTTTAAGTTCCTATTTTAATCCCCTCTACTTGCTTGGAAATTTTTGTGGCCAAATTCCATTGATAGTTTAGTTTTCAGACTACCTCAATTTGCATGCCAACCTAAAAAATTATGAGAATTTGCAAACTCGGGCATATTCCAAGTTAGTCCAAAACCTAAAAAATTTTTATTGCCTTGATAGATAGCTTACAGCCCAAAATGAAATGTTGGTTCTGCAAAATTTTTAAAATTTTGCCTATTTCATCAAATTAAGGCCCTTTAAAGTTTCATAACTCATGCCACTGCCTCGGTCTATATGCAAGTGACCCGACACCCTGAATGCACTTCTCGAACCTTATGGCACTATTCATTAAGCCTCTAAAAATGGGCATTACACTGTGAGTATGATGTATTTAAATACATGCTCATGCTTGTATCATTATATTTGTTATGATACATATGGCATGTATATAGATGTAACCTAAAGAAGCATAGTGATTATAGGTCATACATACATGGCTATATAGGTTAGATATAGGTATGAATGTGATTATATGTATTGAGCGTGTCATGTATTTTTAGAGTTTGGTTAGATAAAATGAATTATGGTGTTATATAAGTTTTTTTCCAAAAAAGACAAACTTTTGGGTAGAGCTTAAACAACTATTTCAGCTGCCAAAATTTTTGCACCAGGGCTTACTCCTATGAGAAATTATTAAGAATGTAAAGGATTTATAAATTATATTAAAAAGGTTTTTAGTTATTTCTTAAAGATATTTTATGGTTGCCTTTTTGGTATTATGCTTATATGATGTGTTGTATTCTTGTATGTTCTTATATCGGGTGACACCTTATTAAAGGGTTCCACAAGGAATCAGGTAAGGGGATAATAAACATCATATGAATTAATTTTTATAAATATACAATTTTACATATATATGCATGCTAATAGGAGTTATAATGTTATCATGTATATATGTTCCATAAAGTAAACCTTGAAATTTTATATAGAGAAAGAAAGAGAAGTATGGTGTTATAAGGAGAAAGAAAGGAAAAGGAATAAACTTTAAGTTTCAACATAAATCAAGTGATTAAATATGGTTACGTACTCTAACTTTCTTTATTTTCTTATAAAAAACTATTACATTTGAGTATTGTTTGAGTTTAAGATGATGTATTGATTAGAGTGTATTATACTTAAAAAGATAGAAAGACTTAAAATTTATATATTTTTGCATGAAATTTTGAGGATATGTGCTTGTCATATATTTTTGGATAAAAAGGATAAGATAAGTGAACTATGGATCCTAAATAGAATTTAATATTCATTACAAAGTTTAAAGTGTACAATTAAGCTTGTATTTGTATAGGTTTCATGTATAAGAGGTATATGCTCTAGGTTGACATGTATATGTATATGGAAAGGAAAAAAGCATATAAATGTCCTATTTTTTGTTATAGAATTGATTTTTTATATCTATGAGTTAGATATGAACTTACAAAAGTTATCAAAAGATCATATAATGAACTTTCTTGATACCCTATGCTTTGTACTTATAATATGGTTGAAAACATAAGCTATGATTTAATGCTATTTCATTACTAAACTTGTATAAATCCTTATGAGAACATAAATTATTGCAAAAATCAAAACACAAGAGACTAAAAGTCTATTATTTTTAATCTACTCCTTTATGAATTGCATGTTGTTGTAAATTTAAACAAAATGCATGATAGTGAGTAATTAATGGGCATGCCTTAATTTTTAATAAATAGATAGTTAGTCTGAATTGTGTGATTCAAAGTATGTATGCTCTCATATTATAGATGGGCAAGTAAATTTTGTAATGTGTGTTTTAAGATAAGGTTGAAATGTATGCATTATGAATAATCAGTATCATTAACCTTTGACTTATCTTGAAGCTATCGCAAAATTATACTTTTATAAAGGTTATGATCATAAGATTGTAGTGTACATGAGATAGGTGTGACATGCTATAATGGTTTACTAATGAGGTAAATACTTAGACTATGAGTTTAAAGCATATGTTAAATATGTATACATTGTTATCACACTTTGTTAATGTAATATATATAATGAGAATGACACAAAATTAAAGTGTGTACATGTAATAATATGGAAGGCATAACCTTGAAAATAAGTAAGTACACAGGTTTAAATGGTAAACTAGTACACTTATATATAAAAAAGGGCCTTATCATTACGATTAAATATGTAATATGCCTAATAAATTAAAAGTAACATAGTTTTAAATATAATTTTTATGCAAGGAAACGATTTTTACAAATGAATATGAGCTATATGTAAACCCATTTCTAAGAAAGATGTATACAGTCCCCTACGATAGTTTGGCATGCCAAATAGGGGGCTTTAATAGATTCGCACCTTTTATAACTTCAGCTATTATGTCTACAGCTTTGACAACTTTTTATTATCACTTCAGTTGTTTCATTTCATATACTTGACTATTTCATTTTATATCTTTAGCTATTTTGATAGTGTTGTTATTTGGGCGTTTCACACATGTCTATAAGGAAATAGGCCAATAAAATGAATATCGCATTTAAGATTAAGTAAATAAAGTGGTTAATTAAAGAAATATGTTCATAAAGTGAATGAATGCTTGATATTGACATATAAATTATAATATGTGCACATACATATGTTATTTCAAGAAATATGAGAATGCTAATGGTAAGTAAGAATTTACATACATGACTGGTTTAGGTAGAATATTAATGACATACACTTACTCACTAAGTGTTAATTTCAACATATGAATGTATATACATATATGCCATGTCTTGGAAAATAGGGCTAATAAAAGGTGATATTATTCAGACCTATAACATATAGATGATATGCCTTATAAAGCAATTTCCAAAAATAAAGATGCCTTGTATATTTTCATAGCATATGTGTATGATATGGGTTACTAACCTATTTGAATGTTATACCTATGTCCCATAATATGATACACTTTAAAATGAATATGCCTTATAAATTTTCATAGAATATATGTATGATGTGAGTTACTTACATATTTGAATGTTAGACTTATTCCCATAATAAGATACATTTAGAAATGCAGATGCCTTGTAAATTTTCATAGCATATATGTATGAAGTTAAGTTACTCACGTATTTGAATGTTAGACTTATACACCATAATATGATATATAATTTAAATTAGTTAATATTATTAAATAAGTAATTTATTACATGTATGATTACCATGAAAGCATGAACATTATGATTTAATCTAATTATAATAATATAGAAGTTTAAAATAAATATGTATCATGACCACTGTTAGCACTATAATGAAATGTTGTCATGTTGAATTACTTTATTAGTGTTATGTTTTATGGGCAAACACACACACACACACACACATGAATACATACACATATAGACATACATACATATATACATACATACATATATATATATATATATATATATATATATATATATATATATATGTATATGTGTGTATGTGTGTATGTGTGCATATATCTATATATACGTCTGCATATGTATCATATATCTATATGTGTATGTTTGTTTGTGTGTCTATGTTTATATAATAGTAATATCGACTTCTGTCTAATAGTCTAAACTAAAATATGTACTACTAGGCAATTATGATCAGCGTAAGGGTTTACCTTCACATATGTTTAAGCATAGAGTGTAGAAGGGAAAGGAATTTTCTAATGCTACATCAAATATAAATTATTAGCTTAGCATAAAGGATAAAATGGCTTTAGGTTTCTTCTTTTGTTGTATCAATGTTAAAAGAGCGTATAATTATTGAAATGTATGTATTTATTATGTTATATCATGTAGATGTCATAAAAGTAATGACATTGTTTATCTACACTCTTTTGATTAAAAAAAGTTAAATGGATAGTGCATGTGAGTGTATAAGCTTTATACAACCTTGAGTTAAAATTATTGCTTAGTTTGAGATTGTACAATTTAATGCTTGAGTTTTCAAATGATTTCTCTTTATTAAATAAGGTTTTAAATTAATTTATGATGATACATATGGATATAAGAAGTGTTTTTTTATAGGTTAAAATTTTTTGGGTAATGCTCGAGACAACCATTATGCTGTCTAATTTTCAACATAAAAAGCCACCTATAGGAATGTTTGTAATAAAGGGTAATTCTTAAATGATAATAAAATTTTTTCAAATTGTAATTTAAAATGAAATTTTCTAGCTCACTATTGCATTTACTGCAAAATTTGTATTTGTATGTTTTGTTGTATGTCTATGTATATGTTATAGCACCTTCTTATCTTATTCTCTCAAGGAATAGGTAAGAGGTGTTATATGTAGGGTTAACAAAGCATAAGTTTAAATGATTGTAAGAGTAAAGATATGATAGTCAAAATGGTTATAGTATATATATGACTAGATACAAGGTTAAGGAGTTTCTAATGTATTTCTTCCCTTTCACTAGTTGTAAGTGAAAATAGTGTATCTAAGATTATGTAAAACCATGTAAGTGGTTGCAAATAGCAAAGGTTCATCAGTACCGAGAATGAACATCATAGTGAGATCTTAGTATAAGCATTAGTTACTTAATTATCATTAGTTTACACAATGCTTCTATAGTATATTATGAAGATTTTATAAAAAGATTGGAAAAGCAGTGATTTGATTTTAGAATAAGATGTTTAGATATATGAACATGGGATTCAATGAGATATTGATGGAAACTAGAAATATGTGTATTGGTTGGATATGCTAAGTGAGTAAACAAAAAAGGATTTATAGGATTTAGAGTCTAGAATTTGATCATGCAATTTAAGAAAGTAGTATAATAGATATACTAGCAAATGTTTGTTTAAATAAAGTTATAAAAGAACTAAAGGGCACTAAGAGATAATAAGATCTTAATAAGTTGAAAAAGTACTCAAATCCAATTTTAAGGACAAAAGTGCTTAAGTAGGGAAGATTGTAACAACAGAAAATCCTTATCCATAAGTGTCCTATTCTAAGATTTCATGTAGGGTATTTTAGACTATGACACTGCATATTTGGACAATGTATGATATTTTTCAATATTTGTACCGAATATGAAAATGAGATAAAACAAGGCATTAGAAGGTTAAAAAAAAAGATGATCTAAGTATGGAATTTATAGCATAGAGTTAAACATTAATGCCAATTTGGTAATTTTGCTCAATAGTATTTTTCTAATAAGAGATAATAGAAAATGTTACCTTATTCTGCTAAGAAAATTAAGTTAATATAACAACAATTATAGTGAAAGTGGATTTAAGTAGTAGAGATTAGCGCATATGGCCATATTTGATATGTCAAGTAGCAAATATATGAATGGATGATATAATTGAAAATATGGAACCAAAAATTATGTTTTAGAAGCCATGTTAAGGTAAAGGAAAAATAAAGCCAAAGATAAATTTTTAGAAGGATAGAGTTCATTTTGGGATTGACGGGCTAAAAAAGTCAAATTCAGTTGTTATTTGAAATAAAAAAAAGCTAACTGAATTTAGAATCAGTGGCAATAAATTCAAATGCCAATTTTTTAACACTTAAGTGATGATTTTCATAAAAATTATCTATTTCTCCTTTTTCAGAAAGGCTACAGTGGTTAGAAATGAAAACCCATAAAATATCAGTTGTAAAACCATCGAATTTGGGTTGTCATGAACAAAGTTCCCATCTACTACTGCATTTGGTTTTGGATAGATGGGTATCTATTTTAAATGTTACTAGGGAGAATTTATTATGTTAAAGGGTCTATAACATTGAGAGATTTTAATTTATAAAGAAACCTGAGTTTGATAGACAAAATGCCTTAATTTGGGCAGAGAACAAGTTGATAACTAAAAGATTTTAGTGATTCAATAGCCAAAAAAAAAAGGAAAGCCTTAGTGTAATTTGAAAAGAGAGTAGGTTAGAGCTCAATCTAGGAAAGTATAGCAGGAATAGAAGATAAAAGATAGAAGAAAGGCTTAGAAATGAAAGAAAATGAGTAAGAGGTCCATTTTACTAAAATTCGAGAATAAAAGAGGGTATGAAGCAAAATCAAAAGCTAAAGTTCTACAACTTGCAGACATTAAAATTCAACTTTACAACTTGAATAGGTGTGATTGAGAGAGATGAAATAGAGAAATAAAGATTTAGCTGTAGGTAGGACTATATTTTTGATGATTACATCTAAGGGATTTTTGCAACTTCTATTTGAATTGGTGTTAATGTTATCAAATTTACTACAAAGGAGTTGGTATGTGCTTAAATTTTATAAGAGTGTGATATTAGTGATAGAGTTTATGAATGTAATTTGTTTATGGTTTTATTTTGGTCTTAAAAGGTGGAAAATAATATGCATATTAGTCAATGTTTTGGTTTTTCACAAGGATTTAATGGTTTACATGTAAAATGTCACACCCTAACTTTCAGTTAGATTTTTCACAAGGATAGAATTGAAATTAGAAAAAAAATGGGGAATGAAATTGACAGACGAATCAAGTTATTTAGTGTGAACAATAGAGCAAAGGACGACAAAAGGGCAAAATGGTAAATACTTGTAATAACTAGGGGAAAAATTAGAGAAGTGTAATTTAAGGTCCACATAACATATGTAGAAGGGCAAAAACATGAATTTGGTATAATAGGAACATAAAAATTTGGAAGATATGAGGTTCGAGAAATGGTCCTAATGAATAGTGACAATAGATTATGAATTGTACATCCTGAGCTAATTTAAATTGACCCTACTAGGAGGTAATATTAATTATCAAATGAATTATGGTGTAATTTAAGAAGCATTTGAGATTATAAGAGGTTAAAAATCCAAAATGAAGTTTAGATTATAGTCTATGGTAAATAGTAAATCATTCTATGCCGAATGAAAAATTTAGAAAATATGCTCAAAAAAATTCAAAACTAGCACATCATGGTACTAAAATAATCTAAAGAATATAAAAATCATGTGACTCAAATTTTTATTATGTGGGAACTATTAGATAAAAAATTAGGGAGATAAATTCAATTAAAGAATATTTATTGAAACTATGGTGGAAATTATATTTAAGGAGCAAAATGGGCCATTGGATCAAATAGCAGTATGGAAGATATTAGCCATCCATGTGTAATGGTGATTAATTCAGGTGGAAATATTTAATTGATAATTTTAAGGGAAATTACAAATGCAATAAATACTACCATCCATGTGTAAATGCTTCTTTTTAATCTTAGCTCTCCATTCCACCTATAAATACCTAAATAATATTATTATACTTATTTAGTTTTACCCAACACCCCTTTGATTTCCTCTTCCCATAGTTGAAATTTTAATCCTTTATCCTCCTAAAATTTTGCCTTAAATGACAATTTAATCTTATTTACATTTTATTAGATTGAAACCTCTTTTTCACTACTACAATAGTCACTCTTTTAATGCTTAGTGGAAGATTGATTTAAAGGGATATTCGAGGTACGAGATGAGTAATTGAAGTCACACTTATATTGTGAATGATTCTTGAACCTAGTAAATAATGTGACTTATTTGAGGAAATTAAGTGATAGCTTAGATGTTTATGAGGAAATTATGTGATTGATGTTGATTTAATGGAATATTTTATGAGGAACATAATTATAGAGCTTATGGAAATTGAAGGATAGATAATGGAATGATAAAAGTGAGGATGAAGATTGAGTTCATTTAAGTTAATAAGGTATATATATTTTAATCCTATGGACTTTAGTTATGAGATTTACCTAATTATGTGCATGGAAGTGATGAGTTTCATATTATGTTTAGTTAAGTGAAAATGATAGTTTAGGCATGTAAATTGTGTTTAAATGAGATGATAAAAATGTGGAATAATTGATAGGAAATATTAGAAGTGAGAAAGTAATAATTGGCCCAATGGTATGGGAAAAGGAAATAAAGGGAAGAATTGGTGATATGCTTGCACATTTACCCTAGTTATAATTTGAAAGTTAGAAACAACTTCAATGAAGGGATATGTAACACCCCCTACTGGATTCCTAAAGAAACCCAATAAGTGGTGCACTTCCCGCTAGGTTATCCATCCTAAAATTTTTTCCATGTTCATTCATTTAAGTCATACTTATTCTGTACTATTTAATCCTATCTAACTCCAAATTTAGTTCTATCAATTCCTATAGTTCCCTTAGGTTCATGTCATAGTGTTCATGGCAATATGGAGCAATTTCAAGTCAGTTAGAATTTCCCAAAAATCCGGCACCATAACAGTTGTTCAGGATATCAAAAAATTTCACCTTGTAAAATAGTTTTATATCATATTCTAACATCTCTTAGACCCTTCTAGTCCCCTAGGTACCCGTATAACATCTCTATTCTATCAAATAGCAATACGGTCTTAGGTTACAATCAAGGAAAAACACAAATTAGAGCCTCAGGCTCGTATAGCATTAATACAAGCCATACATACTCAAAAAAGATTAATTACTTGCTAATTACAACATAGTTTGTACTCATATAATTACATTATATGTCCCTTCTATACATCACACCCATTTCCCACCTAAGTATATAGAGTGCAAAACTATACAAAATATACATCAACAAATTTTTGTTGAATATCCTCTAAACTTCACTGCACGCTTCACGTGGTTACATCCTTATTCTAGTTACCTGCGCACCAAAATAGGTACGTTGAGTATATAATATATTCAGTGGTGAATTCAACCATTTAAAACATGTCTAGGAGTTTATTCATTCTTATGTAATCATATTATTATCTTATTCTGTTATCCGACTCAGTTTAAGTTCTTAGTGTGTAAAATTACCAAATTGGCACTGTCTCAATGCATGTCAATTAATTATTCGGTTAATCATTTAACTCAAGTAACTCATAGTTCTAAGATAATTTTTAACAATTGCATACATAATCTTTAATAATTAACACAATAAATATTACACATGTAAAATTACTAAAATGCTCCTACATAGGTATTATCCAATTATTCAAGTAATTGTATCACATTCCAATATCTAAGAAATTTATATTGTTCTTATTTAATTATTTTAGCTGGCCCATTTAGAAAGACAACACTGACAAACATTAGACCTAGAAGGAGTAAAATAGTGTAGTGATCCATATTCTAGACCCCAACCACTAAACCAGCCTGAAAATATGTCATAGCACCGAAGGTGCAAATGACAAGATATGTTCTACCTAGCTGACTGGCCTATACAATCGGCTCATACAGTGGTCCTCCGGGACCTTGGCCATTATACTGGCCGTGTTGGAAGATTAAAGATGTCACAAACTAGTCTACCCAGTAGACTGATCTATTTGTCTGACTAGTGCATTAGCCCTCGGGGACTTGCACCATTGCACTAGCAAAGATTAAGTGAATATCATAGTCTAGTCTAACTGTCCAACTAGTACATTAGCCCAAAATGGACCTAAGCTGCAGTACTAACCCTATCTAAAAAATAGATAGTGTAGTAACTGCTAAAATCCCTAAGATGACTGGTTAACCGATCATTAGGTGTTTAACCAATGGACCATGTAACTCTATTTATGTTTATTTCTTTACTAATTGACTTTTTTATAATATTTCCAAGTAAATAATAGGCAATTATAAATTTTATAGCATAGTTAAATTTTAGTTCGGTTTGGTATAGCCATAATTAAGCTGGACCAGGGAATTCTCATAAGGATTTTCAAATACTTTCATTGCCAAAATTAAAGTGTATTATGTTTGAATTTATTCCATAATTCTTTCCCAAAGATTTGTCATTTGCTATCCAATGGTATTTTTGGTTCAAGTAATGGTCAATTGGATAGTTATAGGTCACTATGGCATGTTTCTAATAGGCTTCTCTAGGCTCGTTTCTCATTCCTTTTCTATGTAGTTTTCAATATTATTCCCACAATGTTCATAGGCCCTAAGCTATAAAATCATTAGGCCATTTCTAAGGCTAAAATGTAGGCATAAAGCTACCATAAAGAATGATATATTATAGCCCTAATAGGTACCATTTATAGACATATTCTTTACTCATAATCTATAGCCCTTAAAGCCAAATTATAAGTCACTTTTGAACCCTTTTCTAGTTAAGTTTAAGTTCATTTTAAAAGTCATCTTTCATCCCATTTCTTAGTAACATTTCATGCTAAGTTAAACATGTACATTAACTAAATTCATGCCAAGCCAATATAGCTCACATAATTGTACCATGTCATGTATACCCATTACATACATGTTCCACCATTTTCATGCCAATTTAAGGTATATCTACAGCTCATATGTCTCAGCCATTGTAAGATTTCTATGTATTCATGCATCAATCACACTTATTACATGCCAAATCATTACTTCATACTTCATAGGCCTAATATACAAGTATTATCAATCCTAAACACTACTTTTGATTACTTAATCAAGCCTTACACATCCGCAAGCATGTATCAAGCTCTCAGCTACTCACACTCCTCATTCCAACCATACATTTTCCCATCTATTTATAAGAAATTCCATTACATTTCAACATCAAAACCATCAATTCATGCATTAAGCATCATAAAAACACATCAAAATCCTTTAACCCATCTTGACCAACTAAGAATCTAACACTAACTTTATTCCTTTTCATCAAACAACCATTTTCACACTCTAGTCAACATATAATTAAGCTAATCACATGAGTCCACCAACACCTTAGTCAAATCCACCATTTCCTTTCAATCTTAAAGCTAACAATTGGATCTTGAAAGCTTAGAGACATAAAATAAGTGTTGGAATTCGTATACCTCTCAATAACAAGAGCTAAACTCTACTCTTTAGGTTATAAGAACCTCACGGATGTAGCCTTTAAGCTCTATACAAACTTCCAGCCTTTCCATAGAAGCTTTTCCCCTTCTTCTTTATGCTTTTCTTTGCCTCAATTCACCTTAAAAGCCATTAAAACACATTCCCCATAAAGGTTAGGCACCTTAAACACCCAGTTCTAGCAAGGAAAACTCAAGAAAACCCAAGGAAGAATAAAGAGTCACCTTAAACACCCCTTATTGGATTACTTCTGTCCAAAAAACTTTAAAGAATTTTCATGAATTATTGAGAGCTCCTTTTCCAAAAATTTTTCTTCCCCTAGCTCTTTAACATCCCAAATTGAATTTAGAGATCAAGAATTGGT
>CANXYI010071536.1:0-11916 GCA_948208565.1 Hura crepitans
CAATAATAATTTTTATACCTTCTCCCCCCTCCCCCCCCCCCCCACCTTCAATCTGTATCTGTATGAAAATCAACAAGAGCTAGGTTGCCCTTTAGAGGATTAAATGCAGAGAAGGATAATGGCTTAGTAAATAAATCTGCAATTTGAAAATTTGATGGAAGAAATGAAGTAGCAATGAAACCTTCCCTTTGTTTGTCCTGAACTATATGGCAATCAATATCCAAGTGTTTTGCTCTTTAATGAAACACTGGATTAAAAGCTATATGCAAAGCTGCCTTGTTGTCACAATGTAATTGGATTGGAAACTGAACAGGAATCTTCAAATCTTGAAGAATATATGTAATCCACTACAATTCACAAACTGTAGCAGACATATATCTATATTCTACTTCAGTTGAGGATTTAGAGACTATTGGTTACTTCTTAGTCTTCCAGGAAATTAGACAGGTTCCCTGAAAAATACAAAATCTTATTAATGACTTTCTTGTGTCCAAGCAAAATGCCCAATCTATATCACAATAAGCCTGCAAACAAAGCTTGTTAGCCTTTAGAAAGAACAGTCCTAGAGAAGGAAACCCTTTTAAATATTTGAGAACATATGTTGCAGCCTACATATGTGTATCTCTAGGTTGGTGCACAAACTGACTTAATTATTGCACTGCATATGTGATAGCAGGCCTACTAAATCCCAAATATAGAAGTCTTCTAATCAATCTTCTATACATTTGAGGATCTTCTAAGATCTTTCCAGCATCATTAGACAATTTTATACCCTTAGTAAAAGGTGTGGAATTAGGCTTGGCTTCTAATAACCCTAAATCTTGCAAAATATCAAGTATATATTTTCTCTAATTTAAGTATATCCCTATCTTTGTATCTACAATCTCCAAACTAAGGAAGTACTTTGCCAAGCCCAGGTCCTTGATAGTGAATTTGTTGTCTAGAGATTGCTTGACTTTAGTGATCTCTACAATAGAATTCCCACTAATTATTAGATCATCTACATAGACTAGGAGAACTAAGAAAACACCTTTAAGATCAAAGACAAACAAATAATGATTATGAGGTGATTGCTTAAAACCATAATTCTGCATAAACACAGTTAATTCAATATTCCACTGTCTATATGCTTGCTTTAACCCATATAATGACCTTTCTAGCTTACACACCTACCCTTTCTTTGCTTTCTTGTAACTAGGTGGAGGTAACATGTAAACCTCCTCTTCAATTGATCCATGTAAGAATGCATTATTCATATCCATCTGATAAATTGGCCAGTCATGTGTTGCAATCAAAGCTAGTAATATCCTAATTGTAACTACCTTAGCAACTGGTGAGAAACACTCATTATAGTCTATTCCAGCAACCTTATTATATCCCTTTGCTACTAACCTGGCTTTATGTCAGTCAATTGTTCCATCTGGATTTAAGTTCAACTTCAATACCCATTTACATCCTATAGGTATTTTCCCTTCTGGTAGATCAATAATGATCCATGTATCATTTCTCTCTAGAGCTTCTAATTCATGATTCATAGCTTTTTCCCAATCAACTGAATTATTTGCCTCATTATATGTCTGAGGTTCATGATGAAAGTTGATGTTGCTCAAGAAAGCATTATACTCATCTATTAAGTGCATGTTGGCTTGAAATGGAAAAGTTTGTGGAACATGTCTTGAAATAGCACCTTTTGAATTTTCCTTGGAAATGACTATGTTTATCACATAATCTTCTAGCCATTGAGGTCTTCGAATGATTTTTTAAGTAGTATTTCTCCTATTGTTCTCATGCACAAAGGATTCATTTTCATCTTCAATGTGAGAAAAAGTTAAGGGTTCACTGACATGCCTGTTCTCTTCTTATGCTATATAAGAGCTTTACAACTACTGCATATCCTTAAATGAATTACCTCCTAAATCAAATTAAGGAATGGGTATAGGTACTGAGGATTCAACTTTATCTGATAAACCAAGATCCTTATAAGGGAATGATTCTTCATGAAATTATACATCTCTAGATAACATAATGTTACTGTTTTCAACATCAAACACCTTGAATCCTTTTTGTCCCTGTACATACCTAAGAAAAATACATTTGAAGGCCCTAACATCAAACTTTGACTTATGTGGAGTAGTATTTGTTACATAACACAAATAGCCAAATACTCTCAAACTCTGAATATCTAATGCCCTTCCAAAAAAGATCTCATAGGGTGATTTCCATTGGTTTATAAAGGATGGAATTCTATTTATCAAATAAATGGCTTGCAAAATAGCTTCACCCCAGAATTTGATTGGTAAGAAAGCTTGCTGCAATAGAGCTCTAGCCACTTGGAATATGCCTGTGCTTCCTCTCAACGGTCCCGTTCTGCTATGGTGTATATACACAAGATCTTTGATGGATAATTCCAAAACTATTAAATAAATCCTAGCGTGCACTAGACAAGAACTCACTTTCATTGTCAGATCTGAGTTGCTTAATGACACAATTGAATTGAGTTTGTATTTGTCTAACAAATTTTGAAAGAATATGAGATACCTAAGTTTTGGTCTGCATAAGAAAAGTCCAAGTGCTTCTACTGTAGTCTTTAACAAGAGTCAAAAAATATCTTACTCCTGATAGAGATGGTTCAGCATATGGTCCCTAAACATCCATGTGTACAAGTTCAAACAGTTTTTCACTATGACTTCCATTTGTAGGAAATGTTATTCTTATCTGCTTTGACTTTGCACAAACATCACAAATATGATCAGAGAGTAATTATGTTACATTTGATGGCAATGCCAAGTGTTTCATCACAACATCAGATGGATGACCCAGTCTTCTATGCCATAGCTCAGCATCATGACTAGTTTTATTCACACTAACACAGGCTCTATTTTCTGGTTTACATTTATTTAAAAGAGGCCAGTATAACTGTACTACCTCTTTACAAAAAGAACATGAATCTAAAACATACAGATTGCCTATAGCTCTTCTAATACCTATAATTGAATCAGTTTTTTGGTCCTATAAAGCACAAAAATTTGGATAAAATATGAAAATGATGGAACTTGTGTTTGACGTCTTGGTAACTGATAGCAAATTGTACTTGAAAGTATCCACATAGAGCACATTTTCAAGACAGATGTCATTAGTGAGATTGATATTTCCAGTTCCATGTACTGTCTTAAAAGATCTATCTGGTAGATGCACAAGACTAATTTTTGTGATAGAAATTAAGGCATCAAATAGACTTCTATTTCGACACATATGGTTGTTAGCTCATGTATGTATTATCCAAGTTTTTGACTTGTTTTGTTGATAAGAAGGAGTTGATGTAATACCTGCAAATTCCTGTGTATAGTTGAGTTAGTCTTTGTGCATAATCTACTTTTCTTTAAGCAGTCTGGATAATTCCTTCTAAACAATATCTTTTACTGTTTAAGCTAAATCTCCACCATCTTCATCCTCTGTGTAATCAGTCATGTTAGCCTTGTAACTGTCTTTTCCTTTTTGATTCACCTGTTTTTGCCTTAATTCAATGAACCAATCAGGATATCCTATCAGTTTGAAATAGGTTTCCTTTGTATGACCCCTAGTTTTGCAATGTGTACAATATCTCTCCTCCTTCCTTTCTGCATCTTTCTTATTTGAGTTTTGTTTACTAGCAAAGACTTTTCCATCTTTCATTATCAAAGCCCTATTCTCTATAGATTCAGTAGTTTGAGAACTTATTTGCCCTTGTTTTTCCACATTCAGCACCATTGAATAGGTTTTATCCAGATTTGGTAGTGGTTCCATAATTGAGATTCAATTAACAACATTATCATAGCTTTCATTGAGTCTAATTAAGAACTGTAAAATTTTATCAGACTCATTAATCTCTTCTATTTCTCTCAAAGCACCACAGGTACAATTACATGTGCATTGAGGCATAAGAACTATACAGTGAAACTCATCCCAAAGTTTAGTTAACTTTGTAAAGTATATAGACACAGAATTATTACCTTAGAGTAATGAATTTATTTCTCTTTTGATCTGAATTCTCAATGGACCATTGGATACACCAAACATTCTCTCCAATCTATCCCACAACTCCTTTGCTGAAGATGCATATTCAAATGAATCTTAAAGTTCCTTTGATAGTGAACTAAGAATCCAGGAAACTACCATAGCATTTCCTTCACTCCAATCCTCGAAATCCTTTCCATCCTTTGGTGGCTGCAGAAACCTTCCATTGATTAAGCCTAGCTTTCTTTTAGTAGCTAAAGCAGTCTTCATTGCTTTGCTCCAGTTAAGATAGTTCTTGCCAGTCAACAACGCAAAAACTAATGGAGCTCCCAGATTTTTAGATCTATGAGATCCAAATGGATTTCTTCTATCATTCATTCGAAAATGGTTATCTTGAGCTAGTCCTCTCCTGTCAGCTGTTATCTGCTTTGATCTACTTTGCCGAATCGATCTAAGATTGAGGTAATGAAGAATAACTTTACTCTGGTACCATATTCAAGAACATATGCAAAATTATGAAAGGAAACTTCTCAATTTCATTATGTGAAAAGTTACAGAAGAAGTGCTTCAATCTGAAGCTATATACAATGAAGATCATAAGAAAAATGTGAGCTACTTAGCTCAGCAAATCCAACTCATCAAAAGCTAACAAAAAAATTAATAGAAAGAAGCAGTTATGTAACGGCTTTGATAACTAACTAATCAGTAACTAACTCAGTCAACTTAGTCAACTATCTAGCTAACTGAGTAGAATTCCTTCATAGTGATAAATTACATAATAATAGTAGATTTTTCAACGTCATAATTACGAAATACATAATAATAGTAGGTCTATTGTCATGAAGATCATCTCTTATAAAGCGGAAAAA
The DNA here is from genome assembly GCA_948208565.1 of Hura crepitans. Taxonomy (NCBI): domain Eukaryota; kingdom Viridiplantae; phylum Streptophyta; class Magnoliopsida; order Malpighiales; family Euphorbiaceae; genus Hura; species Hura crepitans. The sequence goes on from CANXYI010071536.1 coordinate 4,863, forward strand.
AAAAAAGGGAAAGAAAGAGTGTGAAGGAGGAGTTGTGAGACAGAGGGAGGGATAAGTGGTTGAGGCAAGAGAATGATCAAAAAGCAGATAGTGTGTGGTTGAAGAGTACAATAATTTTGAAATAAATAAAATTAAAGAGGGTAAAATGGAGATAAAAGTATTTTCTTCAATCCAAAACCGTCAAATTGATTCCAAAAACAAACTATTTTCATAATTTATAAATTATAAAATTGAATTATTATTTAAAATAATAATTAATTAAATTTAATTTATTATATACATATAATTTTAATCATTAGATGAATAATAAAAAATATTATTTTATAATTTAATAATTTTAATTATTAATTTATAAAAAATGAAATTTATTAAATAAATATTTAAAAATTATATCATATGTTCGAATTATAAAAGTAAATACTATTAATAAAAAAATAATACATTAATAAATCAAGAAAAAATCATCAAACAAACAGTCCCTAAAGCATTTTGGATTTCCGAAGATCAACGGCTAACCTCAATCTGTTACGATTAGCATGTCACATTTGCTAAACACAAAATTAGCTTTCCAACTGCTTCTCCTTCCTCCTTGTGCTATCTCACATGACCCGACCGCTATGTAGAATTTTTGTTTAAATAAAATAATAATAATAGTATTAATGTATTTCTTCTGAAATTTAAAAAATCTTTTAGGTGAACAATTTCTATTTGTGAACCCAAGAAAGGAATCTCTGATCTGCGTCTGAGCTGAGGAGCACAGGAGGCAGATTAATTGCGAAAATTTACCATTTTTTCTTTGTCGATTCTCAACGATTCAGTGGCTGGAATCGTTTCTGAGTGAAATTTGAGTTTGAAACAAGTGTATTTGGAAGGGAACAGGCGAATAGAGAGCAGAGAAAATGAGGGTACAAATGATAGGTTTAAGCGCTTGGTTTAAGAAGAAGATCCTGGATCCTTTCTACCAAATTCTCAGCAGGTTTTAACTCTTTCATCTTCGCCTTCTTTTTTTTTTTTTTTCGTATTGAATTTGGTGTTTGCATTTCACTACTTGAGTGCATGAAAATTTTAGTTTCATTTTAATTATTCTGTTGTGTTATGTTGGTAACTGCTTATTTTGAATTATTTAGTTTCTGAAGTTGTAGGTCTATTATTATATGCTGTTTTTGCTTTTTGCAGGGGTGCAGAGCCGAAGCAATTGGCCTTCTCTGCAGCTCTTGGAATTACTTTGGGAATATTTCCTATATGTGGTATGGAGTTTTGAAAGCTGTTGGAATTTTTGTTTTGAATATATTGATTATATGTCGGTGAGTGAGCATTATCTTTGCTCATCTTGATTGGAAAATGGCAGAGAATTTTGTTTGAGTTCTTTTTTCTTCTCTTTTCATTTTTGGGTGGCAGGGTAGGATTTTGAACATGCCATTGAATAATTTTTAAATACTTGAGCTCTACTTTAAGTTGGGTGATATAGGCGGAAATGTTCTTTGCAATTGTCCCGGTGGATGAATAGGTTTAGTGGACTTGAACTTATGTTGGAGTTTTGCAACAACTGCACTTGTAGATTTTGTTGGAGTATTTCTTTTTTATGAGTTTGATATCTTATAAGTGCTAGTTTTATATTTCATGGCGCTGTTATATGATAATCAACTTGCAATAAAAATTTTAAGCCGTTGGGCTCTCCTTTAAGGCCCTCTTGGATTGATATTGGCACTAGGTTGTCAAGCCAATATTCTCAATATTCTCATTTAATCCTTTGATTTGCTAAACTTGTGGTCTTCACAAGGCTTGATGGTCATATGACTGATTAGGAACCCTGTTTGCTTTTTAGCAGATCCTCTCTGTGACAGCTATTTAATGAAATTACACTGAAAATAAATAAAAAAAATTCTAGATTCACCCCTCAAATAAAAAAAGGAGATATGTTTACCTGGCGTGATGTTGAGGCTTTAAAGGTTTGAAATGGTGAATTATAATGCAGATATAGGTCTAGGGTCTGTACTGTGTCATTTTTCATTAAAAGTCAGGAACAAGGAAAGACACCCTTTTACTTGGGCATGTTGTAGGTGCAAGGTTAAGGCTTTTTATCATTGGATATCTTCTATATTGATAGTTGTATTGAGTCTGTGATACCACCATATTAGGATAACTAGAAAGAGTTCTATGCGCATTAGGATATCCTTCAATGCTGGTTAAATATTATATCCCGGTCAAACTTTTTTTTTTCTTTTCCTTTCTTTTTTTTTTTTTTTTTAATTATGTTCAGACTTCAATCCAACTTCAAGCAAATTATTTACTAGCCATTATTGTTTTACTATATATTTTATTTGTAATAAGCTACCAGCATGTACTAACGAGTATCTAGATATTAGTTAGTTGTAACTAGAAAGGGGTAGCTAACCAAATATTTACTCATGTATTGTAGGTGAAAGAAAATTACTGTTGCTACTTTGTATTTTTGCAGCTTGACTTCTGACTTTCATTGCTTGGTTCCCTTTTTGCTCAAGGATTTATTATCTTTCTTTCTTGCTCACATTGACTGCTTTTATTGGCTTGCAGTCTGAATCGTCACTTCTTTCTCAATTATATTACCTTTGCACATTTTATATTCTGTTCCGTTTTGTTGATTTCTAGTGACATATCGCAAAATACCCCCATAAAGTCCATTTTTCAAGATTATCCTGCATGAGAGTAATTGCTCTAGCTGTTGTTTGCACTATTGGGATACTGATCTTATTTATTAGAATAGATGAAATTCTTTTGCTGTATATTGCAAGCAATGGTATGAAGTTTGAAAGTGATGGTTAGAACAATGAATTAATTGAAAGTTGCTTCACAAAATCCAGTTTTGGCATAAATGTAGCTACAAAAGTAGTGTATCAGGGAAAAAGGGATTAGTGGTTTTGTTTTACAGAGTCATGCTAATGTGTTAAAGCAATATGTATAAATTTACATATCTCACATTTGGGAAATTAGTAAATATTGTATGGTACTATGAATAAGTAAGCAAGAGTAGTCTAGAACAGTTGGTGATTGCTATAAACCATTTTACAATAAAACCTTGAATTTTGTGGGTTTTCCCTTTTTCCCCATTAGTTTTTTATTGGCTCATGAGGCTTTGAACAACTTTGTTAAGTGGGGCAATTAATTGGTTCTGTGGATTGGTGAACACTAGTTAAAATACATGCTATCCTGCAGTCTCATTAGCTTTTGTTATCGATTTTCTAATTGTAAGGAAGATGGCAAATGAAGTCATTAACTGGAATTCCCTGATGAACTAAAGTAGTAATTTTCAGGAGTTACTGTTCTGCTCTGTGGAATGGCTATTGCGATGCTTGGGTCTCTTTGTCATGCTCCAAGTGTAATGTTGGCTAATTTTATTGCAACTCCCATTGAGTTGAGGTATTTTTTTGAGTTCACTTTTGACTTTGATGATAGATATGAGTTTCCATTTTTTTTTTAATATTATGAGATTTATGTAATGTTTTGAAAATATAAAGGCAGAACAAATAATACACTTTTTTTTCCCTCTTAAATTGACCATGGAACTTTTAATTTTATTATTTGAGAGAAGACTTCAAATTTTGTTATAATTTTATCACAAACCAATTTTAACTCTGATATATTCAATATTTGATATGAAATTTCACATTTGTTACAATTATCAACCAAATCTTCAAGAAACTTACCTTTGCTCCAATTCTACATATCACCATAGTTTAAATGGGGCTTAATGTTAAATTTTAAGGAACTAAAAACCTTAATGCAAAAACAGAACATTTTTATAGTATAAAAATTATTTTTTTCTATATAATATCAAATCATCTATTGAAGTAATAAGTATGATTATTGAACTTGAGTTATTAGCAATAATGTAGACTTGTCATAAATATTTAAGGCAATCAGGCATTATGGCAAATTGATAGAATTTGAAGGTTGTAGTTGATTTGTTGTCTGTGATAATTTTTTGTTATTAGGTGATAATTTTTTGTCATTAGGCCAGATTAGAATTATATGATACTGTCATTTTCACATTTCTTCAACTTGTTATGATTGTGTACTGGAGTTTTCGAGATTGTAGGCTAATACTTGGTGCTGGTTCTTCTTATGCTTGATTAAGCTTTGATGTGTATTGTTATGATGATAATCTTAATTTTACTTTGTAAAATAATTTTAGCACCTCTGGCATGCCTAATTCATTTCTCTAACCGATTTTTCTGTTTTTCTTTCAAGTCTTGTGATACCCTTCTTGCGCCTTGGTGAAATCGTCACTGGCGGACCACATTTTCTATTAACATCTGATGCGTTAAAGAAGGTTTTGACAGGTCAAGCATCACATGAAGTCTTATTAAGCATTGCCCATGTGGTAGGTAGTTAATTGGTGGTGTTTAATTTCAATTGACTTGCTCTAATCACATCAACATATTCAATATAAACTTTCTTTTTTTTTTTCCATTTTTACTGTCTTTATTTTAACAATTATTTTTTTATTCGTTCCCTCACCTAAAACTTATAAAAAGAGGCTTAAAATCAGCAGTTTTACCGTGACCTTGTTTAATGAAAGACACCTTAGGGAGTATTGAATGGGCAGTATGTTGTGAATTATATTCCTCATCAAATAATGATCAATCTTCAGCTGTGAGTTGAATATCTCAATGTATCATGTCTGGACTAAGCTTGACATGACTCGGTTGATCCAAGTTTGAAGACTTGAGCAGTCAACTTCCTGCATTGTGTTTGCATTTGTGTTTCTCTACTAAGCTTGTGATCTTAGGCTGTGTATCTATTTTGTCTGTTGTATGGCTGCTGCTAGTGAAGCCTAGGAATAAGAGTCTTTTGTCATATGCCTTGATGGAGCTTGAGGAATATAGTGAACAGAAACAATGAATTACTGTTTATGCTAATCCTTGTGCCTGATAATTGCTGGAGATTCCATACAATAGTCATTCAAAAGGAAAACCAAGTTTACCAGTCTTGTTAACTTGGTGGACCTACATCCATTTCAATCGACACTTTCCAATCTGTTTTTCCAAGTGCTGCAGCCTGGTTGTATCAAGTGTACTGTCACATTTAGTTGAGTGATGTAGAAAAATTTTAAGCTTGAGAAATTGGTCGTTGGAACATGGATAATTTTACAGTTTAGAAATCCAATATGATTGTGTTGATCATTCCACAATTTGCGGACATATAAAATATGGATAGTTGAATTACTCAGGAAAAGATTAATATTATGTTTTTCTGAAGCATGTGGAAATTTTATTCAGGTGATGAGGAGGATGCTCCATTAACTAATTGGATAAAGTTGATGAGATGTATTTTCAAAATTTCGCAGTAGAATGTCAGTAAAAAGAGAGTGGAATTACATGTATTAGACTTTGAGTTTCAAGTGATATAGAAACTTCCAAAAAGAACGAGGTCCTCAAATTTCGCAGTAGAATGCATCCATTAGAAATGAAAGCAGCAGTCTCATAAGCAAAATGTTTTTGCATTCCTGGTTCTGCTTTTCGGAAGGTCCTCATATTTCTCTATTTTGGAGTAAGTAAATTGAACTTGACATTGCTACCACTTTCCTCATACTATCTCTGATATTGAATCGGGCAAGTGAGGTAACAAACCAAGGAGGCTTATAGATTATCCAATGTGGTGAAATGTGATCCTTTCACCTTATGTCCTACCAGTTACCCATCTTTCCATTGCTAGGTTTCAAGTCAAAAAAAAGTTGTTAAACATGCGGACTGCAAGACATGAGTGTGTAGCTTGGCGAAAATTCTTTAGATGAATGCTTTCACATCAATCAGTGCACAATGTGTTCCATTTGATTTAATGCACCTAGCGACTATATTTTAATGTTTTAGATTTTCTTCGTACAGCATCCTAATGAGCATTCTGGTTGACAACATTGCAATTCTTTTTGCAGTTGATGGGGTGGCTTGTTGCAGCTCCCTTCGTATTGGCTGTCCTGTACGTGATATTTTTGCCATTCTTCGTGGTCTTGGTACGCAAATTCATCTCCACTCCATTAAGCCCTAAATTACCCAAGTCATTTTCAGAAGTCAGGCTTAAGGTAAGAGATGTGTGATTAACATTCTATCACCAGCAATTTTCAACGCTCATCTCCCTGATAAGGACTTAACAGAAAATGACATAACGGTACCTCATGTACATAAAACTTGCTGAAACGTGGTCTGTATATAAGCGTATGCGATGAGCATCTTGTGTTTTATTTGTTTCTTTGTATTTTATTATGAAATCATGATTTAAGATTCCTCAATTTTCTCGAAGGAATCCAACGATGATGTTTCTGCTTCGTGTCATTCTACTGCCCTGATAAACTTCTACATTCTTTCTATGCAATAGAATAATTGGATTTGGGTTACTCATAAGCTGAATTATTTGCATTTTGCTTGGGTATGGTGAGCATGCGAGCATTCATCTTTAGACCATTGTTATTAAAACGGCTGGACTGTTCTGGCAGCGGGTTCAATCTGGTTCAGTGTTAAAAAATCGGACAACCAATTTGAACTGGAAAAGCGGTTGAACCAGGATAAAAACCGGATTGAACTGGAAATGTACACTTTTGCTTATTTTTTATTTTTTTATTTGCATAATTTTAGACTTATAATTTTCTTTTAGTATTTTTTTTTATAATATGTAATATTTTTTGAAGTTATTTTTATGATTTAATAGCAATTTAAAAATATTAATGATAAAATTTGTTCAATTGGATAAATTTTAATTGATGGATAATCAAAACTTTTTAATCATAACTATTTTAATAAATTTGTTTAATTAAAAAAATTATTAATAAATTATATTAAATAGAATAGAAATATATTAATTTCATAATTGAACTTCGTTTTAAAATTTTATCATATAAATAAATTTCAAAATCTATACTTTCATTTTATCCAAATTATTAAACTTTTATATTAATATTTTTTAATAATAATTTATATTTATCTATTTTATTATTTTTATACAATTTGTTTATTTTTATAAATAAATTTATTTAAAAAAATAAAAAATTTGATTCAATTTGATTCTATTAATCGAATCATAA
>CANXYI010071752.1:0-13585 GCA_948208565.1 Hura crepitans
AGTATGTTGAGGAGATTATTTTCAATGATACATATATAGACTATAAGAGATTCTTGATAGGACTAAATGTAATGTCAAGGATATAGATAGTTAAGCCTTAGAAAGAGGGATTTAGCATTACCAGTACTAATTGCTGGTGGCAAGGAAGAAATGGTACTAGCAAGGAAAGACCTCTTTTAGAGAAAGAGGTAGAGCACTATGGGACAGTTTAGTGTAGTGTAGATTGGTAAGATAAGGAGAAAGGGTATTAGGGGTAGAGGCTGACATAGACCCAGAGGTCGGGGCAGGCTTCCACTAGTAAACCCTCATCGCCTTCTCAAGTTAATAGTACCCCTTATATAGGGGGGATACCAAGAGTGGACCACCCATGTGTGGCTTTTGTTAGAAGAAACACAGGGGGCAATGCAGAGGAGGCAAGTGGGAAAATGCCTCCATTATGGTGCTAGAGACCACTATAGAGAGAGAGTATCCTTAGGAACAAAAAGAGGGTGCTCAGACATAGATACTTAATGTTGCACCCAATAGTAAGGGTCAGAGATAGACTAAAGGAGAGCAGTCTAGTATTAGTCAAGGTACTAGAATTAAGGCTTATGCTTCAGACAAGTAGTGTGTAGTGAGAACTAGAAAAGTGGTTGTAACACCGGATGGTATAATTAGTATTTTGTTTCTCTAATGTTTTAGTCTTGGCTTTGATAGACCTTAATTTAATGCCCTTATGTGTATGTACTACACTAGCATAGAATAGGTAGATAGGGCATGAGCAAGTTGATGTAGACATTAAAGTTAACAACCCTATGGGGCAGTGTGTGATTGTGAATGAGGTGCATACAAGATGCCCTTTGTTGATTTAGGGGTATAAATTGTTGTTGATTTGATTGAATTGTATTTCAATAAAATTGAGGTAATCTTAGGATGGATTAGCTTGTTAAGTATCAGGCTATGATTGAGTGTAACCGTAGGAAGTTAACCCTCTAGATCATATAGGGACTAATAGAGATAGTGGATGGTGAGAGAAACACCCTTTAGACAATCTTATCTTTGTTATTAAGATATAATAACTCCTTTAGAAAAAGTGAGGCATGTTTGGCTTATGGTATTGATCAGAATGATTTAATTTTGATCTTACATATTTCAGTTAAAGCTCAGTCATCTGATGTATTTTTAATGAGCTAACAGGGTTATCATCCTAAAAAGAACTCGATTCTAAAGTGGATGTGTATCTTAGTATTACTCAAGTGCTCATTGTTCTTTATAGGATAACATTTGTTAGAATAAAAGCACTAAGAATATAACTACAAGAGCTATGTAATAAAGGTTTTATCAGACCCAGTATAACTCCTCATTGAGTGTTTATGCTATCTATAAGAAAGAAATATAGGTCGCTTAGGTTATGCATTACCATAAAGGTCTTTAAACAAAGTAATTATATAGCACCAGTATCCCCTATTTGGGTGGATGATCCTCTTAATAATTTAAGAGGGGCTGGTTTTCATTTTTTGAAATTGATTTGAGATCTAGATAATATCAATTGATGATTTAGGGATACTAATGTTACTAAAATTGCTTTTAGGACCCAGTACAGGCATCATGAGTTTTGGTGGTGTCATTAAGGCTCACCAATGGCTTAAAGCTTTCATGGATCTCAATGAGTAAAGCTTTAATCTTATATAGATTAGTGGTAATAGTGCTTCTGGATGATATTATGGTGTACTCTGGAAACCAGAAAGAGTATGAATAACACTTGAGGGTTGTGATACAAACCCTGAAAGAGAGATAGTTGTGTGCCTAACTCAATAAGTGTGAATTAGGCAGATGACGTTTTCTCTGGGCCATATAGTTTCAATAGAGAGAGTTAGAATTAGCCCCAGTAAAGGTAAGGTACTGTTAGAATGGAAACCATCTGGGAATGTAACTAAGATTGAGAAATTTTCTAGGCTTATTTGGTATTACAAAGGATCTGTAAGAGGACTTCCATTATTGTTACTCCTTTGACTAGACTAATAAGAAAGAATGTAAAACTTGTGTGGGATAATCAATATTAAGCCAGTTTTGCTAAGTTGAAATAGATATTGACAGAGGCTCCTATTCTAATTTAACTTAAATAGGGTAAGGACTTTGTTATGTGCTGTGATGCTTCACTGAATGGCTTGTTAGGTGTTAATGTTGAATGGAAAGGTAGTGGCTTATGCTTTAAGATAGTTAAAGCTATGAGAGAAGGATTATCCTACCCTTAATTTTGGGCTAGTTTTCATTATGGTTGTTAAGAAACATATAATGGCATTATCAATATAAAGATGAATGCTGAACATGTACAGATTATAAGAGCTTGAAGTATTCTTTTACTCAAGAGAAGGGATTTGAGATAGAGAAGCTAGATAGAGTTGATTCAGGATTATGATTGCCTAATTGACTACCCAGCAGTGAAAGCTAATGTGATAGCAAATGCTAAGCATAAGAAATTTATGGTGACCTTGAAAACTATGAATGTCAGGTTACAATTCACTTTAAAAGATGTTGTATTGGCTAAATTGCAAGTGAAGTCAGATTTTAGATAGTAGATCAATAAGAATCGGATGAGAGATGAGCAGATGGTTCAAATAATTAGCAAAGCTAAAGAGGGGAAGATAATAGGGTTTGAGTTGATAGAAAGTGAGCAGTTGAATCATCAAAACAGATCATACGTATCTTGCACAAAGGATCTGGGGAGCAGATGTTTAAGGAAATACATGAGGCTCCTTATTCCACACATTTTAGAAGGAAAATTTGAGCTTGAAATATTATTTATCAATGGCTTGGTGTGGAAAAATATGTGGTAGACTGTGATATCAAGTATTTGACATGCCAGTAGGTAGAAGTTGACCATCAGGATCCTTTTAAACTAATGTATCTTATAGCTATACTAGAGTGAGAATGAGAAAAGCTAACCCTGAGTTTTGTGATGGGTTTACTATTAACCAACAGTAAATGTAATGTTCTATGGATGATTGTTGACAGATGGTCAAGACAGTTCAAGTTACCTAGTTAAAATGATTTAGTTTTTAAAGAGGTTGGCTAGATTATATGTGATGAAATCTTTAGATTTTGTGATGTGCCAATGATTGTTATAGAGATCTTTGTTTTACTTTTAGATTTTGGAAGAGGTTGCAAGTAACCTTAGGCACCAGATTAGCTTATTACATAGTTTTTCATCCTCACTCAGATGGACACTCAAAGAGGGTGATACAGATATCTAATAATATGTTATGAGATTGTATTAGTAAGTTTATGGTTAACTGAGATATATGTATACATATATTCTTGGTAGAGATTGTCTATAATAGCAATGACAAGTTTAGTTCAAAAAGGACCCATATGAGGCATCGTATGATAGGCAATATGGGACCCTTTGTGTTGGAGTGAAGTTAGAGAAAGAAAGTCTTCAGAGTATATTTGATTAAAAAGAACCAAGAAAAGTGAAATTAATCAGAAAAATACTAATAGCAGTTGTGATTAGATAGGAATCATATACTGACTTGAAGTAGAGAGCTACTGAATATTCAATTGGAGAAAAAGTATTTCTAGAGGTTTCTTCGAGGAGAAAGGTGTAAAGGTCTGAGAAAAAGGGAAATTGAGTCCTAAGTTCATCAAACCCTACGAGAGTACTGATAGGGTTGGACCTCTAGCATATAGGCTTGCATTACCACTTAAGCTACAACAATACATAGTGTTTTTATGTCTCTATGCTTAGGGGGTACAAATCAGATTTGTTACAAGTGACTCTGATGATAACTATCGAAGTACAGTCGAATATAAATTATGAAAAGGAATGGTATAGAGTATGGCTCATGAAATAAGATAGTTGCAGAGATGAGTCTATATAACTATTATAGTGCTATAGAGGTATAAAAATACAGAGAAAGTTACCTAAGAGCTAAATGAGCAAATGGGAGCTTAGTATCCTCCTTTATTTGCTTTAGGTAATTTTGAGGAGAAAACTTATTTAAGAGGGGAAGAAATGTAATGTCTATGCTCTAAGGCTCTGTGAAGAGTGCCATAGGGCTCTGGAAGTGTGCCTACATCATCAGGTCACTTGCATGTGGATCGAGGTAATGGCACTGGTTATGAAACTTTGAAGGGCTTTAAGTTGATGAAAAAGTTAGAATTTAAAAATTTAGTAGAACCAATAATTCATTTTAGACTAAAAGCTACCCTTCTATATAATAAAAATATTTTAGGCTAGGATTGACCTGGGATGTGCCCAGATGGATCCGAAAATAGTGGACCTTAAAGCTCAAAATTTATACTGAATCCAATGGTGAAAGAATTTTTGGATTTAGAGGTCATTAGTAAATGCTCATAATTTTTAAGGTTGGCATGCAAATCAAAGTAGTCTAAAAATTGACCTATCGAAGGAATTTGGTCATGAAACTTTATGAGCAGCTAGAGGGAATTAAAATATGAATTTTAAAACAAAGGGTGTAATTTTTTGAGGTTTGAGTGAATTACTTTGAATTTTTGAAGTTTGCCATAAAATTGAGAAGGTTCAAGAAGTTTCGAGAAATCCTTGACATGTTAAAATATGGTCTACACCATGCCGAGTGGCTAAGGAAGTATGCCAAGTGGCAAGTATCACATAAAAAGTGGAATTCCACTAAAATTGAAGGATGGATTCTTCTCCCTTCCAGTTTTTGATGCCGATGGTAGTGGTGGAGTAAAGTGGCTATAACTTTTTCTTCCTTTCACCAAAAATGGTGATTCTAGTCTTAAAATTTAATTTTTCCTATTGGGCACCACAGGGCAAAAGAATTAGGTAGGAACAACTTTTTAGTTAGGAGATAAAATTTGTCAAAGATTTTTGGTTTAGATAGTCCAGAATGCTATAGTTGTTTCTCCTCTATTTCTTTGTTTTTTTGGCTACTTTTTGATGCTGGATCATGCCTAACACCTATGTGATGATGTGTGTGAAGTGTTTGTGGCATTTGGATGGCATTTAGAGGTCTACAAAGGAGGAGGAAACCCACCATTAGTGTTGATCAGTTTGCTATTCTTGTGGATTCAAAAGACTTCCATCATAAGTGAACTTCAAGCCTTTTCTTTATGTTTTAAGATGCCTAGGGTGATGAATAAGGATTTGAAATGCTAGAATGTTGAGGTTAAGATTGGCTTCCTCTTTGGTAGTGTTCATTAAGTGAACACTTAGGGAGTTAGGGAGTATGTTTCAAAGAGCTTATAAAGTTAACTTTTATTTCCTTGCTAATTTTTTATTGATATGGGTACTTGGCTTGGTTGTACAATGACTAGAATGTAAATTTAGAATATTTGGTATGTCAGAATAAAGTTTAAGGCCATTTTGGTTAGAAATCATGATGAAATATGCCATTCATGCTTGTACCCAAGAACTATTCTTAGTGAATTTCATGTGTGATGGTTAGTAACCTATGAGAATTAGCTTGAAATTGGGTGTATATGAGTACAATTGTATTCATAACATGTATGTATAGATGATATGTATATGAAATTAGTGAGGAGAATATATGTATATGTATGATCTCAAAATGGCCGAATGGTATGTCAAGGTAAGGCAAGGCATGGCATGTATATGTGTCATGGTACATGATGTGTAATGGTGGGACATGTGGTGTGTGATATGTGTGTCACATGTATATGGCATGAAATTTAAGTAATTATATTTACAAGTATGGAATAATGTGTGGTAAATAAAGGTAGTATAATGTGTTAATAATTTGGTGTAAAATGGTATAAAAATGGCAAGAAAGAAAGTACTTAAATTGGCTTATTAGTGACCTAAAATTTGCTTGGAAAGTGATACACAATTTGAGCACATGGTATTTGTTTGATGATAATTTCAGATTATATATAGCCTAGTATGGCATGAAGAATGACTTAAATAAGAATTAAAACTTGACTAGAAATAAAGACTAATAAAGTGGCTTGAAATATGCTATGTAATTGAATATTTTCTTATGCCTTGCGGCTGGATTTGAAACATATGTAAGAATGGCTTTTATGCCTATGGTTTAACCTTAGAATTGGCCTAGAGAAGTTTGGCTTAGGGCTTATGAATGTGATTAATAAGACATTGAAAATTGTGTTAAATTTGGACTTAAAACTGTCGTAGAATTGCATGTTGGAAAGTGGTGAAAATGACCTATAACTGTCCAGCTGAGCATTACCTAAACAAAATATGTCACTAGGAAGAAAGTGTGACTTTCCTAAGAACTAATGCAATAATAAATCATAACATATTAAATCTTGAATTTGGCAATAATACGACTTAAGAGTATTTTGGAATTTTTACCTGGTAAAGCCAAAATGCGGCTATATTAGACCGGCTGAAAAATAAAGTGTGTGATAAAAATTATAACTATCTATTTTTGTAATATAAATATTATAAGAATATTTTTGGTTAACAAATGAACTTAAATTGTGCTACTTGGCCCATTAGTTATACACCCACTAGATGGGTCGATCAGTTAACTTAGGGTTTTGCAGCTGCTAATTATCTAATGTTTAAGCAATAAACTTTATTGCTAGCTGGAGAGGTCTACGGGCTTATCTCCATTATGTCACCTAGAGGATAATAATATGTATAGGTGGCTAGAGAGGTCTACGGACTAACTCAATTATGTCACCTAGTTGTTGATGATTTTTATTTATTGCAGGGGAGGCCTACAAGTTATTCTTCATTATGTCACACAGCTATTACTTACTATTGTCTAGAGAGGCTATGGGCTAATCACCATTATGGCACACATGTCAGTGCAGCATCATAGGTCTAAAATGGGGACCATGCCACATTTCATTTTCCCTCTAGATCTAGTGTTTTTAAGCGTCATCTTCCTAGTCGGGCCAATGAATTAAATTAAGTAAATAATCAGATTGATTATAGAAATAAGAATTAATCATAATTCGATATCTTTTTTTGATTAATAAAATACAATCTAAAAGGTATTTTGATCATTTTGCACTTATGTTGTTAAATAAATTGATTATTGTAAAATATGCATGCTATAAATCATACTAACTACTTTAGATAACTTATATTAGTTAAAAAGGTTATTTCATGACATATAAATGGCTTAGGGGTATTTTAGTAACTTGGCACCTTTTTATGTAAATTGAATCAAATAATAAGATAAACTCAGTTATTACATTGCATAGGTAAGAAAAGACATAATATCATGATTTAGATACTTTAAGTTCACCATTGAGTATCTCGTATACTCAGTGTAACTATTTTGATGTGTAGGTACTCAAAAGCAAAATCTAACCTCATGAAGTGTGCCAATGAGAGTTTAGAGGATAATTGAGAAGGAATAAGAAGTAAAGGTTGTACAATTTTGATATCCGTGTACCTAGGTGTGAATTAGGTAGAAACCATGTATTAAAGCTCTATATATGTTGTGTATATAAGTAAGCATTAAACTATTGATGTAAATAAAATAACCCTATATGTTTATTTGTGAAGTATGTGTGGAAATGATGGTTGTTGATGTTGTGAGCTAGAGGCTTTATATATTTAACTATTTATCTATGGCTTGTGGCCTGTGATTGCTATGTGATAGTATCTGAGGTTGATAAGATGATACCTAAGGGACCAAAATGGTCTAGGAGTTGTGATAAGTAATATTGAAGTGTTTATAGGTGAATAGCAATTTGACGATAATGGCCCAAGAAGTCATCGTGCTACTGAATTTTTAAATGGTACTAGATTGTGTTAGATTCTCTCTATAATGGTTGAACCATAAAGACACTAACCTAAATGGATTATAGGAATAGATCAGAATGATTTTGGATTCAGATGGAATTCTTTAGTGTGGCATAAGTAAAAGTTAAATGAATGATCATGGCGTAAATTTTAGGATAGGTGACCTAGCAAGAAGTGCACCACTTATTGGGTTTATTTGGGAATCCAGTAGGGGGTGTCACACCTATACTCAAGAAACAATAGCTCTATGGATAATAGAGTATTAGTGGACCACCTACGACTTCAGAACCTTATATGGCCCACACATATCAAACCCGAAGGTTAGAGAATCATATCATCAACATGTATTAAACCTAAAGGTCAAAAATTAAATCCAAAGATTAATGCATTAGACTTGTAGGACAAAACTTAAAAAGTAACCGAAAGGTTCACGGATCACAACTCGATGGCTATAAAGGTACTAAAGTACCCTAGCAGTTGCTAGGACTCCTAGCTTACCAATCAACCTCCCTGACTAGGCCATTTACTTGCATGGACTATTAATCATTTACTTTTATTTCCACCATGTTAGTACAACTTAATATTTCTTTTAATTACATTGGTTTAGCTAACTAATGACCAAACTATGAGAGAGGTGATTATACACTTATTACGATTTTATGACATGCCATACATGTAATTAATACCATACATCAATTCTCTACATGCATATGTTAATAAATGCATTATCTTGTCATGATTTCATTTTTAAATGCATTATGAATATTCATGGCATTATCTTTGCCATAACATAGTGTACATGACTTATAAGCTCATGCAAAAACATTATATTAAAAAATATGTTGAAGCATGCCCTTAAGGTTCTCATGTCAATACATGCATGCCATATACATCATAAAGATGCCACATGCACTATAACAAAACACTTTGCCATCAAAACTTATACCATACCTTAAAAACATAACATTGCACTTTTAAAATTAAAATTACACATTTTTGCCTTTTAACCCTTTTATATAATAAGTACACATAATATGAATTAATCACATTATAGACAATCCACTATACATAATTCTCCAATTATACATATGTGTACCTTACATATCATCACATTGTCATAAACATATATACCCAAAATTTCATAACCATACACGTGTATAGCATTCCATTGTCTAGCCTCTCTTTTCCATATTTATGCACATAACAATAATTAAATAACACACATTTGTAAATCATCATTTACATACATTATTAGCCATAACACATATATATACACATACATCTAGGCCATTTGGACGTAATGGTTTTTATCCCTCTATAATACCATTTATTCCTTCTCTCTTCATTTTTTATGTTCAAAAAATCAATTACACTTATTCATGTTTAATTATCAATCATAATATGCACATAAAAGCAAATATGCCTATTCTTACATATGTAAATCGATGCATATGCATACACCTCACAAGTCTATTTTGTCCATAGAGCCATCTTAAGCTATAAACCTCATTCTCTTATGTCTCAATATCATACATCATACATACATGAGCATTTAAAAGTATCTATGCACATGCATCTAAATTCCCATGTATAAGGTATATTTACTTACACACACATACATATACATTTGATCATGACATTAACACACATTTATGTTATTTAACTTGTATTATAAATCACTCCATCATACATCATTTACATCATACATAACTATTATTTACCCACTAATGCATTAATTACTCATTTAGCTCATTAATGGCATTTATTACATATTTTGGAATTTCTAAAAATACTCAAATTTAAGCAATTTATATCAATTACATATGCCAAGAGTGTTGCAATGCATTCTTAAGACCCGCTCATGCCTTGTTATTACCCTTATCTTGGGTTCTGTCAACTTCTTTAACTAGCCATTATAGATTCCTTTCAAAAAATTTTGTAATAAATCATACAAGCTATAAAAATAAAAACTGACCATATAAAATGACCCTTGGGCACCCAAGGAACCTAGGAAAAAAGTTATAATTTAAAAAAAAACTTACCTAAAACATTTTGGGTTACTATTCACTAAGGTGAAAAATTGGGCCAAACGCTTGATTTTTGGCACAAAACAAGGTGGAATTAGCTTTTTAGGGTCATGGAGGCTCAGACCCAGGGCTCATATGGAAGAAATAGGTAAGAAATTGAGCTTGAAGAAGCCAAAAATGGCTTTTCTCCTCTCTTTTAGCTCAAATGAAGAAAATGACTTTTTCCTTTGACCAAGTTTGACCTTTTTATACCATATGTGCTCTTTTAGTTTTCCTTCCCTTGTTTTTGATATCCAAGAGACCCATAATTATCCATAATTCATGTTTCAAAAACCTCTAAAAATTTATGCTCAAAAAATATGAAAAATTGATTAAAAACACAATTTTTAAAGTTACCTAATTTAAGTAAAAATACTTCACAATCTCCACTAATTCCAATTCTAATGCCAACATGCTAATTAGAATTTTTGAGTATTAGGTTGTATTAATCCCAAAATTTTCTAAGCAACTTTTTTTATTTTTTACTGTTTAGCTAAAACTAGGTTACTATTCACGTAACATTGTGGTAAAACTTAATTGTCATTTTTAACCACCTAAACAACTTCATTTTCATTTTAAGTTTCATTAAAAATTGTGTTATAATTAAAACTTTGATTCAGTAGATTTAATGCCTTTAACCTCTAGAAAGCACTATTCACATCCTAAGAAATACTAAGCATAACTCTAAGATTTTTTGGGCATTACATTAATTTCACCATAAGTTTTTATAACAAGTTGTCCAATTTGTTTACAATGTAAGGGACCTCTTCATAAGTCCATAAGATGCAATGGAATTAAATATAATCAAATTTAGTTTCTTGCTTGTCTAAAGGTGTAGTTAAGTTAAAAGATATATAATAGGATGACTAATATATTTTACTATGTTTATAATAATTAAATGTTGTGTAAGTGACCACTTTTACATTGTGGAATGCATGTAATGCCCTATAATGAGATATTAATATAGTACTTCAATGGATTATTGTGGGGTATATGGGTGAATTTAGGACATAAGATTTAATCTTAATTAGCAAATAAAGGATGCTTTGCATGTCATATCATGACATAGGTTCTAAAAGGGAATTAGATGGACTTTATTGTAAATATAGGCTTTCTTAGAACAGAACAATAGAAATGCTTGAATGGTAAACCTTCCATTATCAAGAAACTATCTATTGTACCATAGGAAGGCATGTACTCCCTTATCTCCTATTCCTATTATATTATGATCACTGTATGATTATGTGATAAGAAGCTAGATTATTTTGAGTAATGCTTCCTTAAAATAAGATGTAAATTGTTCTGTATTTGCACTATGATTATCATATGAAATTGTTATGTTCATAAATTAAAGATAATAATTCTTCAATATTATTAACAACTTAGTCATATCAAGCTTGTGTGTTATGTAAGGCTATATCATAATATGTTATGCATGAAATACATTGCATGCCATGTATACCTAGGCGAGGATCGAATGAGAACTTCATACCAAGAACTTCTAGTCTTTAATAAAGGTTATAATTTTCATTACATGCATATGTCAATTTGTATAGATTTTTATTTGAATGATAGTTCAAGTTCTAGAGTCACATATGCATATATTATTGAGCATTGAAAATATGTTTATACTTTACTAGTAGATGTTTAGATAGTTTAGCTAGATTAAATATATTACATGAATAGAATATTTTGATTGCACATCTATAAAACCTTAATTATTGATAAAAAGCTAACTATGTAATTCTAATTGTTATTGAAAGAACTTAGAGAAACCCATAGGTGCAAAGATAGTAGCATTGTACTTGTAACTAAGACAACAAAAAGTAAAGCATTACTAAATGAATAAAAACTTGTAGTAAACATTTATAAAATTAAGGATAGGATAACTTTGGCATGCCAAAAAGGGACTCAGGTAGATCTATCTATTATTTGAAATTGGCACCAGTGCCATATGAGCTATTATGTGATTTATAATGGCCAAGGCCATAGATTTTATTCCAGTGCACAATATAAAACATGGCAAAGGCATTAGGCCAACCTACCCTTGTCGTTAGTTTTAGCTTTAAAGTTATATACCCATTTATCCTTACATAAGGTCATTTTGGGACAACATTACCAAAGGCTCTACTAATTTTAATGGTGTTAAAATTAAGAAGCATTAAAAGTAAATAAAAATATAATGAGACTATAGAACATGATCTAAAATGGGATATGTATATGTTTTAAAAGTAATGCCTGTTTACATGTCATCTCATCAGAGGAAGCAAATAACTATTAAGTACAATATATTTATGTACTTATAAATGTAATCTAATAGCATGTGATGTCTAGAGTAAAAATAACAAAAGATGTAATTATGTCCTTTACATGTACAATATGAATATGATTAGACTAAGGTAGGATTATATGAAGTAAGAATAAAGATATGCATACTCACAACAAATATACATAGAAAACCTAAACAAACATGGTTAGGCATATATGGATTGAAATTTTCAACAATAATGACACACTTGACTATGATTATTTGGATTAGACATATGCCTAAACTAATCAATAAATTTATGTATCCACACATGTGTATAAATTAGCATTAGTTTGATTTAGGTACTCATACTATATTTTTTTTAGATTCTATGGTCATTATATTCCTTAAGTGAAACATGGAATCCTTAAGATGTAAGATACTGACTAAGCTTATTGTCTTACATGTAGGTTATGAGAGAATGTTGAGAAGGACACCTATATATGCAGACTTGTCTAGAATACCATTAAGCTTTAATATTATAAAAGATATGTAAATTGGCATGTCAAATATATATATAGATGGGTGAAAAAGCAAAATATGTCAAGTTTGTGGTACATGAATGACACGTAAGAGAATCACTTGCAAATTGTAGACTATTCCACACAAATTAGGTGGTTTTGTTGCATCATTGAGTCATCATAAGGTGATTGCCTTTATTTCATGAAAATGTGATACATTTTGTTGCTCGATTAGGGTACATGTAGTCATTAGTTATAGAAATGTTTTCTCTATAGGTAAAGTTTTTGGTCGAGGAATTGGACAATAGTTATGCTGATTGAATTTTAGCTTAGGTTACCCATTTAATAAAGACACGGCCCCTAAAACTATAGAATTCTTAACTAAATTAGCTAACCTTTTTATGATTGATAATTAGATGGACCATAACATTGCAAGTGTTAAGCATAGGCTTGAATAATAGCACTTCAATTGGATATATGGCTAAGTCCTAAGGTTGGGGTGTTAAATTCTAATGAGAGTTTTTTAAGGTTAATTTAATTTTTAGAGGCATATAGAATTCTTTTTGGACTTTTCATGCATGTTTATGTTATGTGAAATGGGAAAAAGAAACAGAAAGACAAGGAAAAAGAGGATTAAAGGCTTAAAGAGGTTTATTTGGGCCATTTGACACCATTAGTTATGTGTATGCATCAATTTCTTACTTTAATGTCTGTGTAAGCTTAAAAAGTTTATGTGTTAAATGTATAAAATGCAAACATGTTATAGTTATGGTAGGTAATTAGAATTGTTAATGTAACCATGTTGTACGCATGCTAAAAATAATCTAAATGAATGAATTATGTTTACTCATGTGGTCTTGTAGTCATGATCAATTGGTGTTATTTGTAGTAGTAGTAATGCAAAATCTGTTATCTGAATTTTTGCTATACATGTAGTTAGTGTTAAGTATTAATTGATTTGGGCATGAAAGCATGATTTGCTTATTAAGAATGGTTGCACGTACATATGGCTAAAATTAAGAAAGGTGGAGTATGTGTTGAC
>CANXYI010071861.1:0-12113 GCA_948208565.1 Hura crepitans
TTGAAATACATTTGTTTGTGACTTTTGATTAAAGAAATACTTAAAACCATTTTTATTTTAGAAAACACCAATTAGTTATGTATAAAATCATTTGATGTGAAAGTTAGGTTTTAGCATGTAAAGAAAGTTTTTTGCTACTTATTACAACCCAGAATGAACAAGAAGAAATAATAAGTATAGAACCAAAGGAAATAAAACAAGACATTAGGATGGTCTCATTTATATGTCGATTAGTCTGTGCAAACTATATAAGGCATTGATGTTAGTCCATGCAGACTACTTCCTAGAATAGGTATTATATCCATCTGAACCTCTACTCCAGTGAGATAGGTCACTTGCATACAACTCAAAGAAAGAGGTTAAATGATACCAGATACAAAATATATAAAATGACACATAGCAAGGACAAAATACGAATAGATGTCAAAACTAAAAATCAAAGATAATGTCCATATGGACTATGTTCCTCATGAGAGGGAGTTCGTGCGGACTAAATAGCACAATATATGAGAATGAAGCAAGTATGTCCGTGCGGACTATGATCCTTGTGATAGGAAGTCAATGCAAACTTACATTAATTCCAAAATATAATAACATGCATATTAAGGAACATAATGATCATACAACATGATACAATTATGAGGGCATGCTAACATGGTGAACAGAATACATTAAAATATAATAGACAAGGAAAACATATTACTGTTATCGTACCATGGTTTGTACGAACCTTATATTACATACATATTCAATTAATAGATCCGTGCAGACCTATTATCGCATACATATTCAATTTATAGGTCCGTACAGACCTTCTGTCATTCAAAATAGGTCTGTACGGACCTAGACATCAGTTCCAGAATGTAATGCGATTATAAATTTACATGAATGATTAAAACATTATTAAACCAATTTGAGAGGTTAATCTACTCCTATAATTGTCATGGGGATTACATAGAACCACCTCACTTGACAATTAAACATGGGAGGTCATTGGTTAAACAAAAAACTCAAATAAATTAATGAATATGATGAAGAGCCTCAGATCTTACCTTGAAGTGAGCACTAAGCAACATGACAATGGTTGGGTTTTGGAAGAATAATTTTAGTGATGGCTTAAGGCTAGTAGAGTGGATCTTGTGCCAATTGTCTTTAATTGTGTGTGTTTCTCTTTATTGTTCCCTCTTAAGCTCTTCCTAAAATAGGTTGATAGGAAGGGTATTTATAAGGTTGATGAATAGTTTTCCCATTTAGGGTTCTACTAAGATTAGGAATCAGTGCCTGAATAGGAATTTTGCACTTTTAGAAGTTTTACATTAATAGGTCCATACGGATTTATATGGCTTAGTCCACGCAGACTTAGGCATGGTTAGGTTAGTCTGCATAGACCTCATAGCAGTAAGTTCGTGCGGACTTGCGCCATATTGGTCCATGGGCTTTGGGCTAGGTTAAGTTAGTCCACATCGACTTTATAACAGAAAGTCCGTGCGAAATTGTGCCATGTTAGTCCATGCAAACTTAGGTTTCAGGTTACTTGCCTTGTTGCTTGAGCCTGTCTCTGGTTATCATCATAGGCCAGAAAAATGAACAGGTCCATATTACGGGTGCTTCACCCCTACACCCCTTTTGGAATCAGTGTCGAGCTTTGGATTTGGGCCTATCAGTCTAAGCCCTCTGCTTCTGCCATATATTCCCATTTTTTTCACATTTTGGGTCACACTGAAAGCTTTTCGAGTCGAGTCATAGTCTACATATATAAGAAAGTCCAAGACCTAAAATCAAGGTGTCTATAGACCCCTACACACTTCATGTTATGGAGAGGTCCATAGAGGCTATTCCTTATTATTAAGAGGTCTATGAGGGCCACTCTATGTGATGTGATGTTATGTAATGATAGGTGTGGCTGTCAAGGTCTGAAATGTGGACCCCCAAACACCTTTTAAAAAGGAGTGTAGCCATCAAGGTTTAAGATAAGAAACCTTACATATCTTTCTTGTTATGTTATGATCAGTGCAGTTGTCAAGGTATAAAATGTGAGCCCCACATACCTTAAGATCCTATTATTTAGTATTTAGGGCATGATCTCTCAAGTAAGGGCCTAAAGATTAAGTAACTAAGAAAAAAAAAAGATGTTCAATATAACTATGATAATTAAAATTTAGAAAGAATGATAGAATTTGATTAATTTAATTTAATTAAAAGTGGAATGTTATAAGACACAAATATGGTAATCATATGTTATGAATGACATTGGTAAGGCATGTATGAATAAATATTGATTGTATATTATCATAGGAGCTAGACTACAAATTAGAGTAATTAAAGAGTATGAAATTTAAGGTGAAGAACTTATGGTAAACTTAGGATTTCAATAAATGTCATTTATCATCATGTACACATAAAAAGGGATTTGCATTGTTCATGGTGAAAAATTAACCTGATGTAAAGAGAAAGTAAAGTTAAAAAAGATTAGAGATAAAATTAATAGTACACTAAGTATTGATAATAGTCTTCCTTACTAAATGAGAAATCTAAATAAATCTTGATAATATATAAGAGTATAAATTTTGAGTAAAATAAGCAAATTATAATTATAAGCATTTATTATTATATGTATTCATGAATGCTAAATGTGATGATTATTAAATAGATGTTAAAGGTCAATGTACATGTATGTTATGGTTGAGTCATATAATCCCATCAAGTTTGAATTGTACTTCATATAGGTGTTTACATGTGATTGATATTGATATGGATATAATTCATTGAATATTCCACTAAGCGTATGATTAGTGCATTTATTTTTCAATGTATAGGTTGTAAGCAGTGATTAAAGTGCGTAACCTCAAAGTACAATAGTGTAAACTAAGGTGTCTACCTTTATGGTATACTTACTAATGTGTGTACATATATGTGTGTATGTGTGTTTGTGTGATATAATGTAACAACATAGTATGGGTACTCATGTATAAGTGTAGGGTATTGGCTTAGATAAAATGTATAATAGTTTTCCAACCTTTGGAGATCTAAAATATGTATATGCTTTGAACACAAACTAATGTAAAAGAAAGGTAATATGAACTATAGTGTTTATACATGATATATATTGACATATATCAAGAGAGGTCTACTTGATGGGATGAAATGACAATGGTGCCTTATGATATGAGAGATCTTATGTGTTTATGAAGGATCATAAGGATGCTATAATGATGAATAAAGATTGGAGATTTTATAGAAGTGTTTTTATTGTAAGGCTAAAATTTTTGGTTTTTATTCTGGACAGATGTTATGCTACTAGATTTTACTTAAAAAGGAAATAGTAGTTAATTGATTTATAAAAAGGGGTTTATATGCTTAGTTAAATAAATTTTAATGCATAGTAAATACATCTTGTGTGTTATAATAGAGTTTAAAAAGATAATGTGTTCACAAGTAAAGGAACAAGCTAAGGTAGCCACGTGTCATCTCTTATTTAGTATTGTTCACATCCTTTCCTTTTTGAGGTCGGTCAAACTGAAACAACCAAAGGCTCAACTTAAATGTCACTTCTTAAGTCCTGAAAAAGGAGAAGAAAATTAGAGGAATCTTAAGTCATTGCTATTCTATTAACCTAAAAAGAACGAGTTAGGCACCACAAGTTAGGAGTCACCACCAAATCAAAGTTGGTAAATACCTTGTCGGGCTAAAACAAGAGTGGTTCAGAACCCAAATCTTATTTATACCTCAAGTTAAAATGCAATTTTAGATTAAATTCATAATTTTATCCATTTTCTAAAGCAAGTTTTAAAATTAAAATAAATCTTTCAATAACATAAAGAAATAATAAAACCTACATATTTAGAAACACAAAGAAAATATATGAAATTAAAGAATGTCATACATTAAACTGAGTTATTGATTCACTTTAAGAACTTTGGTTCTCCCATGCCAATTTATGAAAAGAAGTTTTATTATTGTGACTTTTATCAAAGAAAAATCAAAATGCATTTTATTATAATAGCATAATTAATTAAGTAGAAATAGATTCGGTTATTTTTTTCTATAAAGTATAA
This sequence comes from Hura crepitans, assembly GCA_948208565.1. Lineage (NCBI taxonomy): Eukaryota > Viridiplantae > Streptophyta > Magnoliopsida > Malpighiales > Euphorbiaceae > Hura > Hura crepitans. The sequence continues at coordinate 4,056 of CANXYI010071861.1, forward strand.
AAAATCATTTTTACCTATTACAACATTAATGAAAAATACAGTGAAATATTTAAAACTAAAATTAAATTATAAGGCAATTACCTAAAATACATTCTAACTCGAAAAATGGTAAAATTAACAAGAAAATTTCCTAAAATACGTTATAACCAAATAAAAATTAAAATTACATTGAAATTGCCTAAAATACAATCTAAGCAAAAAATAGTAAAATAATAATTAAAATGAAATGAGAAATTAGGAAGAAAATAAAAGTTAGAAAAAGTAAATAAATAGAAACAAAATAATAAAATAACAATAAAATAAATGGTGAAAAATAATAAAGTGCTAACTTCACCAGATGTTTAATAAGAGGGAAAAGGTAGGTTAAATAAAATTCCAATAGATCTCAAAGAACTTGGATCACAACAAAAACACAATGTTAGTATGAAGGAAATAATGAAATCAACAAAAAGAATAGATAAAAGGAAATAAAATAGCAATTAAATAAATAATAAATAACATAAGAATTAAATCACACATTTAAGTAAATGGATGAAAAAGAGAATGAAAAATAAAGAAGAACAACATATTAATAAATAAACTAAAGGTACCATATTGTAGAGATTATGATATTTTTACTAGGGACAATAGTGGTTAGTGGAGTTGCCACCTGACCTCTACACTAGGACCTCTGATCTTCTATGCTAGAAAGGTTCAAAATTTCAAATCTTATTTATACCCTTATAATATGCTATCCATGTATATTGTAATGTTTATCAATCCTTTATCAATCAAGCATCCATTATGTTTAATTCAATCATATCACATTTTCATACAAAAGAAGTAAATTGTGATATTTAAAGAATATAACAAACATATTTGTACATATAAAAAATGAGTCATTGATTAGTTATTTATTTGACTTGACAATTACCTGTAATTCCATAGGAATTAGTAGTAATTGCCCAACTCTCATCTCTAGGAGATTGGCCTTTATTGAAGTATATTTTTCATGTGACTTTTTATTAGTGAAAACTCAAATCCATTTTATTAGAAACCACCAATTAATTATGTAGAAAACTATTTTAATAATAAGTTAAGGTTGAGCATGTAACATAAGTCATTAACTATCTATTACAAACCTAAAATGAGCTAAAATACATAATAGGTACATAACCAAAAGAATTAGAATAAAGCAATAAAATGGTCTGCTTTTATGTCGCTTAGTCCATGTGGACCTTATGAAGGTCTAGCCTTAGTCCGTGTAGACTATCTCCGAGAAAAGGTCAAGTCTATCCCAACTCTTAATCCAGTAGGTAGATCTAGTCATGACTCAAAAGAAAACAAATTCAAAAAACATTAAATTAAGAGCATATGAATGTTAACACATAATGGATAAAATATGAACACATTTAAAGCTTATCGATCAAGAGCAATTAATTGTATAAAAAAGGCAAAGCTTAATAACCATAATACAATTTATCACCTATAGGTTCGTATGGATTATAGCCCTTGTGATAGGGAGTCCGTATGGACTACTTGATAATTCCTTACATATCAATGTATACTTTCATGCATGATACATCATACTAGTAGAATGGCCAGTAAAATTAATTACTGTATAACAAGATGCTAAAAATATGAGATCATGCTTACTAGGTATGAGTTCATATGGACCAACTCATCGTGTTCATATAAGAAATATAAGTCTGTGCAGAACTTATCATGCTCATAATTAAGAAAACTAGGTCCATACAGGCTTTATCATGCTTACAATCAAATTCGTTTAATGCCAATTAACACAATGGAATAAACTTAATATGACAATGATATTACTCCTCATGATCTAAAGTGGGAATAATAGAATGTCACCTTACTTACAAATCAAGCTTTAAAGATCATAGACTTATAAAAGTAATACTATACAAATAATAGACTTCAGAAATTACTTAAATAACTGTCCTCTTCAAGCAATAACACAAATGTGTGAAGGTTTTGTGAGAAAAATAGGTATTAATCGGTGGATGGATGTGTAATTGTTTCTGTATACTCTAATTTGATGTGTATATTCAGAAAAGACTCTTTTCCTAACCTCTTTTCTTTTTAGTTAAAGAGAAGTATTTATATTTTAGGTTTTTCTTAGGTTCTTCCCATTTAGAAAGGAGTCCCAACCCTAATAGGATTCTAAATCTTGAATTGGATACAAAGAATTCTACTTTTTGAAAAGCTTCTTCTATCGACAAGTCCATACAGACTTGTTCGTACTAGTCTGCGTAGACTATGCTTTAGTATATTGGTTTGTGAGTATTGTGGGCTGAGTTTTGGTCTAGTTTTTGCATTTAGTTCATGTGGACATTGTCTAAAAGGTTCGTGTGGACCTATTTTTAGAAGGTGTGTGCCATGCTTGAGAGTTTATCTCTAGCTATTATCATAGGTCAAGAGTGAGGTATCTACAGTTGCCCCCACTTTGGTGTGTGCTATGTAACAACAGTGTATATCAAAGTATTTAAGTTAGGAATACTTACCTGCTTACTTCTTCTGCTCAAACCATTATTGAGTAGGCTTTAGATTGGCTTATGAGGCTGAACCCCAAACAACAGATTGGCTTACGAGGCTGAACCCAAAATAGTGGATTGGTTGATGAGGCTAAACTCGAAATAGTGGATTGGCTTATGAGGTTAAACCTAAAATAGTGGATTAGCTTACGAGGCTGAACCCAAAATAGTGGATTAAACTCTAGGTTGATATGGAGTGGTAAATTAGCTTACAAGGCTGAACTCAAAATAGCGGATTGAACTCTAGGTTGATCCAAAGTGGTGGATTGGCTTACGAGGCCAAACCTAAAATAGTGGATTAAACTCTGGGTTTATCCGAAGTGGTGGATTGGCTTATAAGGCTGAACCTAAAATAGTGGATTGAGCTCTGTGTTGATCTAAAGTGGTAGATTAGAATCTAAGTTGATCCTGCAAAAATGAATAAAATGTTAGTTTAATTATGAAAATGTTATAGTGTGAGCTTAGCTTTTTAGAGGTGCTTTGTTTACTTTTTAGAAACTAGGTGGTCGTAAGTCTATGTGAATATAGTTGACCAAAGTTCATGTGGATAAAGTGGAAGAAAGTCTGCATGGACTTTGCTTAAATGATGTCTATGCGAACTTAAAATGTGGAAGTCCATGCGGACCTAATGCGAAAAAGTGATAACCATTCATTTTCCCACCTCTTTTCTCATTTGTAATCTTTTCAGTTTTTCTTCTTCATTATTTTTCTCTCAACCAGAGAATTCTCCCTAATGGCTTCTCACATTATAAGTGGTTCCCATTTTTCATTGTCCTGTAAGAGTGAAGGAACTCCGATGGTCCTCCTCATCCCGATAAATATAGGGACCTATTCTTTGACTCCTCTGATAAAAGACATTTCTATGCCGACTTTGATCAATTTCGTGCTTTCAACTACCATCAACTATTCTCAAAATGTGGCTCTAGTGAATGGAGATGTATTTGATGATCCAATCCCTCTTTTGGCTAATTTAATGCTTCATGTGTGCTTAGAAGTTTACCCTTAAGTTTGTTTTCTTTCCCTTGTGTCCCTTATTGTAGTTTTGATTGGATTTTCCATCATTTATTGTGACGTGAAATTTTCTCTAGTTCGGTAGGTCTATGCGGACTTAGTTTGCTAGAGCATAATTGGTCCATGCAGACCTTATCTTCAATTGTTCTTTCTAATGTACTACTATGTGTTATATGGTTGTTTTGTATATGCTAGTTTAGGAAGTCCATGCAAACTTGTGCCTGCTTGTGAATGTGGTCCGTGTAGACTTGGCTTGGTAAGTTTTTCCTATTGAGGAATTGTTGACTTTCTTGTGCTCCATTAGATAGTTGTCCTCTTGCCATATTTTGTTGACCACTCTAGAGGCTTACTCCTAGTTCTTAGGGGAGAGGATCATAAACTGGCACATGGGCCTGACACATGCCTTATTCCTTAGAATCCTCTTGACTTGATACTATTTTGGAGGTACATAGATGACTTAAAATTCATGTAGAGTATGACTATGAGGATTCCCGAGGTTATGTTAGTAAAGGGTACTACAGAGAGCTACTACAATGCCCATGCTCCGAGGCTCTATGAATAGTGCCACTAGGTCCGAGAAGTGTGTTTAGGGTGCCGGGTCACTTGTACATAAATCGAGGTAATAACACTAGTCATGAAACTTTGAGGGGCAGTAATATGATAAAGAGAGCAAATTTTAAAAATTTAGCATAACCAAAAATTTGTTTCGGATTGTAAGATACCCCTCGATGCAATAAAAATTTTACTAGCCAAGATTGACTCAGGATGTCCCCGGATGGACCAAAAAATAGTGGACCCTATAGCTTAAAAAGTCCACTGAGTCCATTGGTGAAAGAATTTTTGGATTTTGAGGTTGTTTGCAAATTCTCATAATTTTCAAGGTTGGCACATAAATTAAGGTAGTCTAAAAATTGCCCTATCAATGGAATTTAGCCACAAAAATTTATGAGTAGGTATAAGGGATTAAAAGGTGAATTTTAAAACAAGTAGTGTCATTTTTTAAGGTCCATGTGAATTTTGGTGAATTTTTGAAGTTTTCCAAAAAACTAGGATGGTTTAAGATTTTCGAGACCACCCTTGACATGTCAAAGTGGGACCCACCTCATGCCCAATGGCCAAAGAGGCTTGCCAAGTGGCAAAACTCACTTGACAAGTGGATTTCCACTTAGAAAGGAGAAGTTTTCTTCCTTCCTTTTCCTTACTATTGCTGACGCTAGGAAGAGAGAAAATATGCCCTAACTTTTTCATCTCTTCACAAAAACCTATGATTCTAATTGCTAAATTCACTTCTATTTATTAGACACCAGGGAAAAAGAATCAGGCAAAAAGAGCTTCTCAATTGGGAGATAAAAATCATCAAAATTTACTAGATCAGAGTAGTCTAGAATAGTGACCTTGAGGTTAGTTCATGGTTGTTTCTCCTTCTTCACTTAAGTTTTTTGGCTACCATTTGATGCTAGAACCTACCTAACACCAGTGTGATTATGTGTGTGAGGTGTTTGTGGCAATTAGAGGGCAACTTGAAGTCTACAAAGGGAGTGGGAAGTCACCATAAAAGTTGGATAGCTTGGGATTCTTAAGGATTTAAGGGATTTCTCTTACAAGTAAGTGAAATTCAAGCCTTTCTTTCATGTATTGAGATGCTTAGGATGATGAACAAGGGTTTATGATGGCTAAAATGTTGAGCTTATGATTAATTTCTTCCATAGGAGTGTTGATTAAGTGAGGACTTAGTGAATTCGGGAGACATGATTCAAGGAACTTAGAAATTTAGCTCGATTTGCTTGCTAATTTTGATGGTTATAGATACTTGTCTTGGATGTATAATAACTAGAATATGGATAAATGATCTCTTGGTATGCTAGAGTAAGAATTAAGGCAATTGTGATTGAGAAACACCATAAATTGTAGCTTCCATGTTTGTACCCAAGGCCTACCATGAGTGAGTTCTCTGAGTGGTGCTTTGTAACCTATGAAAATTGGCTTGAAATTGGGTGTGTATGTGTGCAATTATGTTTATAGCATGCATATATGGATGAATATTGATCTAATATGGAAAAGGAATGGAATTATGTGATATTTTCTTGTGGTACCCGAGAGCATGTGAATGGCATTATGGCATGAAATTTAAACTTGTTAAAGTGTTAGGCAAGTGAATTATAATGGCTAGAAAATTAGCTTATAATGACTATGAAATTGAACAATGCATATGGCATATTGATAGATAAAATATACTTTGAGATTGTGTCTTTAAATGACTAAAAAGGGGGAATTGAAACATATGTTAATGGCCTAGAAATAATAGCTTAAAGATGAACTTGAATTGAGCTATGTAATTGAATATTTATTTATGCCTTTGGGGCTAGATTGAGATATATGAATGAATGGCAATTTTGCCTATTGTTTAGTCTTAGAATTGGCCTAGATATGTTTGGCTTTGGGCCTATGAATGTGGTTAATAAGATGTTAAAAACTATGTTAAAATTGGACTTAAAATAGTCCTAGAATTGTGTGTTGAAAAGTGGTCAAAATGACCTGTAACTATCCAGTTGACCATTACTTAAACCAAAAATGTCACTGGATAGAAAGTGTTAGTTTCCTGAGAACTAATGCTATGATAAATTATAACATATTAGAACTTGTATATTGATAATAACAGGACTCAATATTATTTTGGGATTTTTACCCGGTAAAGCCAAAATATGGCTATACTAGACCAACTGAAAAATAAATTATTTGATAAAATTTATAATTGTCTATTTTTGGAATATAAATATTATAAGAAATTTTTGGTTAATAAATGAACTTAAAATGAGCTACTTGGCCCATTAGTTAGACACCCACTGAATAGGTTAGCTGGTTAACTTAGGGTTCTTGCAACTGCTATAGACACTAAGTCTCTAGGGCTCCTATGTTCGATTTGCCTAATAATGATGAAAGGATGAAAATCTTGATAAGTAAAGGATTTTAACATCTAGTTCGAAGATCTCAAAATTTTCTTTTGAAAAAAAAAAGGTCAAAACGGCTATTTTCATAAGGAAAACGATCATTTTGTGAAAAGGGGGCCGTTTCTACAAGAAAAATAGCTATTTTTGAAAAAATAGCCATCTCCCTTGTGAAAATGGTCATTTTGTTGAAAATGGCCATTTCCATTGTGAAAATGGACATTTTACCTACCAAAACAGCTGTTTTCTGAAGAAGACCATTTCGAAAGGAAAATGACCATTTTGGCAAAATGGCTGTTTTCACCTCGAGAAACATGCATAAATTTTGAAATGTTTTTTTTTTTTCAAAAAAAGGATCTTTTTTGAGAGAAAAAGACACCAAAAATAAAAAAAAACACTTTTCAAATACCATTTTTTGAGATTTCTGAAGATTTGGTAGCAATTTTTCAGTTCGATCGAGAACTTTTCTGAAGGAAAATATACACGGTGGGTTGACTAACCCTTTTGTCTATTGTTTTTACTTGTCTTTCTGCCTTATCCACTACTAGTTAGATGTGATAATTTATTTGTACAATATTTTATTTGTTGTATTTGTGTTACTGCTCATTTTATTTTGTTTTTGTTGACCTGTCTATTTTGCTTCGCATACTAATGCTTTAATTTTATTGTGATGCGAGTTGTTTGATTTATTGGGACCTAATTGTTGTTTCTTTATGCCATTTCCTTAAAAACCCTAGTGAAGTAGCCTTTTAATGACCTTTTATTTATTTTATTTTGTGCTCTTTATTTTCCTCTGCTGATTTCTTTTATTATTGCTTTTTTAGTTAGATTGTATTTTAGGTGTTCTAAAATGAAATTTTTATTTTTATTTTTATTCAGTTAGGATGTATTTTAGGTTATTGCCATGTAATATATTTTTATTGTTGAATTATATCCTTGTATATTCCGTGAATGTTGTAATAGGTAGAAAATGATTTTTGCACATTGAAAAGATAATCAAAATCTTTTTATACCTAATTAATTAGTGTTTTATTAATAAAATAGGTTTTGATTTTTCTTAATAAAAGTCATGATGATAAAATTTGTTTCCTAAAATTGGCATGCAAGTACCAAAGTTCTCAAGACAAATAACTACCCAATTTCATGTATGATAGTTTAACTTCAAACACTTTATGCCTTTTTTTTCTGTAAATATGTTTCATGATTCCTCATATGTGAATATTTGATTTATTTTTATTTTATAAAATACCACTTGAGAAAAAGAATAATGTTATAAATTCAAACCGAACTTCCATATTAACTTGGGGTATAAATAAGAGTAAGGTTCCAAACCACTCTTGTTTTGGCCCTACAAGGTATTTCCTGACTCCGGTCGGGTGGCAACTCCTACTTTGTGGTGCCCAACTCGCTTTTCCTAGGCTAATCAAATAAGAGCGACTCAAGATTCCTCTAGTTTCCTTCTCATCTTTTGAGACTCAAAGAGTGAAGCTTAGGTTGAGTCTTTGGCTATTTTGATTTGACTGGCCCCGAAAAGGAAGTGGACATGAACAATGGCGACTCCACTAGGG
>CANXYI010071863.1:0-23649 GCA_948208565.1 Hura crepitans
TGTGTATGCCCTACTATTCTCATAGACATAGACTGAACTCTTGCAACCCCAGGCACAATCGTAGTTGTGATGCCCTTTACCTGTCCTATATACTAGACCCTAATAGAGAGTAAATTGTATACCGATATTTGATTTCACTGCCTGTAAAACCCTATTAAATTAAAACATATATTAATTAAAGGATTTCTTAACTCAAGGAGTTGTAAAAACACCAAAAAAAAATGTTTGGCACACTTTATAAGGTAACTAATAGGGTCATCATGTCAAAAATTCAACAGCATAACAGCTATACTGAGACACTTTCCTAAATGGTAAACCCATTCAAAACACTTCTAAATTAGCATATAACACAACACAACTCTAACTGGGTCCTCTTAACCCTCTAATCATTATAAAAACAACACAGAGCCTCAGGCTCCTCACATATAACATTCTCACAGGCAACATCAAGAGATATCATACAAGTCTTACAAGAAATATAAAGCTTTTGAAATAAATACATTTTAAGTTACAAAACTGACTCATGTTTATAGATTAGGCCTAATCCTTCTAGAATCATAAGAAAACTTCTATTACATTTACTTCATGACTATTTTACAAAAAGAAAAGAAAAATACCCAAAATTGGGTAGTCTTCATATTCTCTTATAGGGCAAAAGCTTTGGTTCTAATTTGCTACTTAATTACCTACACATCGCAAACAAAGTAATGTGTTAAGCTTTTTGCTTAATGGTGTAATCACTTTAACATGAATATGCTAATTATATAATACAATTATTCTTTTCATTTCAATATTATGGCATATTATCAAACAAAAGAATATAATATGGTTCATAAGCAAATAAGCATTTTTGATATACATACATGTCAAGACAGATGCATATGCTACATAATGTCCATATACATGGCTTAACTATCTTTAACATAATTAAAAATGAGCCATAAGCTTAACATGTGCATTTATTTCCTCATAATAAGCATATATAGAAAGTTTAATAACAAACATTACATGTTATAGCCTTATAGTCATGCATTAATCAAATTTCAGTTTCTTAAACATTGTTATGCCACATCATCATTTTAAAGTCTTTACATTGTTTAACAAATTCCCATATTAAAGAGATAAATAACTAAGGCTAGATAGCAGATAACAACGGCTAGAAGGCACTTGCATCTATAGGCACATAGACACTGGCCCGTAGACACTTACATCCAAAGATACATAGACATTGGCTAGCATTCACATTTAAAGATATGTAAAAACATCAGGCCATAGGCACTCACACCTATCGGTATGTAGAAACATTAGCCTGTAGGCACTCACATGCATCGATACATAGATTGATGACCCTATAGGTCTCATACTCGAAGGTAAGCTAGTAGCTACTAAAAATTTTAGTTGGTTAATCAACTTATCCAAACTAGGTTGTCTAACTATATAGGCATTATTAAACTCATCATATTATGTTGTTTAAGCAATTTATACATTTTACACCATATTATCACATAATTAATCCATCGGCCATTTTGCACATTAGCAAGGCCTAAAAACATATGCCTATAGCATAAACCATATAATCATATCATATAGCCAAATTAGGCTCAAATAAACTTTATTAACTTATAGTAATATCATAAGACACATCCATACATCTTACTTCTCATTAATTCCTCAATATGCCATTTAAAGCATCACTAGGCTATATATGGCCATAAGATGTGTCATACATGCACTTCTCATATCAAGCATATTTAATCCACATCATTATAATGCATTAATGCCTTATAATGTGTAAAGCATCAAATAATCACATCAAAGCCACATCTCACATTAACATGCCATTTATACATAATATCGGTATTTATCGATATAAAAAACATAAAGCCTCATTACATGGCAAAAACATATATGCAAGCCATGGTGGCATTCAGCCACTCCCACATGGACACACTCATACATTTAAACATGTTAAAACACTAACAAATGCATTTATGTTATTTTCTCTATACATGACTTATACATCCATTTTATGCCACAAATGCATCTAAAGCATGTCATATGCATATTTAAAGCATTCAGCCGTTACTACAAGCACACACATGTTTGTTCCATCACATGTAAGTTTACATAATGGCATTTACACTATTTTTCCCCATACATGTAATGCTTAAAAATGAAGGCTCCATGAATAGTACAATTAAGGCTATAAAGTGTTCTTAGAGTGTCGGGTCACCTTCATGAGGCTTCAGGTAGGGGTACTGGTCATGAAACTTTGAGGGGCCATAAAATGATAAAATTGACTTAATTTAATGATTTAATGGAACCAATAAATTATTTTAAGCTATAATCTAGTAGGTCATAAGCTCAAATGGAGTCAGGTAGGGAATAACCTAGGATATGCCTGGACAAACTTGAAAATGCCATACCCTGAAGGTTAAAAATTTCTTTGAGTCCATTGGTGAAAGAATTTTTAAATTCTAAGGTCGTTTGCAAATTGTTTTCATTTTGGGATTTTAGACAGAAATTAAGGTAGTTGGTTAACTATCTTGTCGATGGAATTTGACCATAAAATTTTATAATCCTTTAAATAGGACTAATTAAGGATTTTTAAAATAAATACAATAATTTTTAGAGGTATGAGTGATTTTTTAAAATTCCCCAAATTTTCTACTAAAATTAAGCTTTTTTGAGTTGTTCAAGTGGCATGTAGGCCCCACCCGTGCCACCTCAACCACTATAAAAGGCTTAAGGTGACATCTAAGTGGCCATTTAGTGACATACACACACCAACCTTCTTTCCCCTTTCTTTTTTCCTTTGCTACCCGACACCATTTCCAGCAAAAGCCACCATTTTCATTCCTTTTTTTGCAAGCTTTTCCTATGTATATTGCCACTAAAAATCATCTTAATGTGTTATAAATTGACTTGTAAAGGTGTTGGAAGCCATAAAAGCCCCTAGAGTGCAAGAAAATTCAAAGAAGCTAAGGTATGCATCGAAGGGTGCTAAAAGAACAAGTTCTTATGTGCAAGTAATTCCACCCTTTCTAATTTATTTCCAAGTGTGTTTGATGATTCTAAGAACACCTATGAGATTGGAATTCAATTTGGAAGTGTGTGTGAACTTTGATGAATTTTTTAAAGGGAATGGGCATGTATGGAAGCTTAGGGGAAAAGTGAGGAATTGGTGATTTCCTTTAAGCTTACAGTATGGAATTTAACTCATTAGATCAAGAGGTAAGTAAATTTAAGGTATTCAAAGAAAGTGTGATCAATTTGCTATGAATAAAGCTTAGAAACCTTTTATGGAATTGGTAGAATAGGTGGCTAAAATGTGTGATTTTATAGACCATGTATATAGTTAGGCTAATTATTTGTGGAATGCATGTTTGGGATGGAAATTGGATGGAAATAATTTATGGAAGAGTAATTCTCTTTGTTGGCCAAGAGCTTTATGTAACGGTGTATGAGTGTGTATAGTTTGTAATGTTGTTATGGCATGATAATTAAGGTATATGGCATGAAAGATGCTTAGAATGTATGCATATGTAGTGAGAATTATGAGTTTTAGTGTATGTTTCCTTTTGCCAAGAGGTTGTTAGATGGGTAGGCTAAGTGTATTAGATGAGTCTTTAGCATATGGAATGATATTTGACTTATCATTGATGGCATGTGAGGTGTGGGTAAAGAACTTGGTGAACTAAGGCTTGTTTATGTGTGTATACAATGTGGCCGAGGCAAGATTATAGTGTATATTGGCCTAGTTTGCATGGTAAAGGCATAATATTTGTATAGGCAAGCTTATGTGATGTCTATGTGTGTATAAGTATGCTTGAATGTGATAGAAAGCATGTATAAAGCAACTTGAGACTTGTGGTCGAGAGCTTTGCAAGGTAAAAAGGGCATGAAAATTAGGTATGGCATAGCTAGCACTTATACATGTAATGGCTTGATACTTATGGCACTATGTATATGGCATGATTTAGGTTGATATCTATGTTTAGTATGGCATGAAATGGATAACATGTGTGACATTTTTAAAGAATGGAAAAAAGGTTGAAAAGTAACTTAAAATTGGCTTAAAATGGCATGGAAAATGGCTTTGAGAATAGACTCGTTTTGGGCATAGAAATATAGACCTAATATGTAAGGTTTATGTAAGTTGGCATGTAAGCCATTTGTATGGAAAATTGGTATCCTTATTTGTGGTTTGCTTTAGGCCTATAGAAATGCATGATTAGTAGTGTAATTTGCACTAAAAAATGACTTAAAATGAGCTTAAAATGGCTGTCGTAATTAGGAAAAATGACCTATAATTTTCCTGTACAAACATGATTTTAGGAGTATAATTTAAATAATAATTTAACATCTATATAATTAAGCCAAAATAATGGGCTAGACTAGATTAAATATGATTGTAATTATGCCTTCATAAATGAGTTAAAAAGTGATAGAAAATTTTACCCATAATTACCTAGCAGGGCTAAAAATGACCTCAAATTGTCAAGGTCAAAAATTGACAGTTGGATAAAATTTTTAACTATCTATTTTTGAACTTATAATATTATAAAAAGATGATTAGTAAAGAAATAAACTTAAAATGAAGTTAAATGGCCCATTAGTTAGACACCTAGTAGATGGGTTAACTAGTCAATTTAAGAATTAGCAGCTACTAGATTGTCCAGTTATCAAATTGGGCTAGTGCATTAATCGAGGTTTATAATTGAGCCACTACATTAGGTTATAGGGTAGACACTCTTCTTCATTGATTGGATATCAGACTATGCCAGTGCAGCAGTGAAGGTCCCTAGAGGGGCCACTACACTAGTCAGCTAGGTAAACCTAGAGGAAATATTTGACATGATTAGTGGCCTTGGAAGGTCTATAGACTGATCTCTATGCATAGTTACTCAACATTTTTACCCCTTAGGAGGTTCCTATAAGTTGATCTCAATACGCTATATCAAGCTAGTGTAGCGGTTAAGGCCTAAAATGTAGGCCATTGCAAATTTTTTATTTCCCTCTTAGTCCTATGCCTGTAAGTGTCATCTATCTAGTTAGGTCTATGAAAAGGACTTAAAATAGTGGAAAATGTTAATTTAAATTAATTTATGATAATTTTTGACAGTAAATTTTAATAAATACAACATAGTGACATTTTTGTAATTTTGAAAAAATATGACATATCACCTGTATGACATCAATCACTTAGCATGTGCTCACACACTACACCTAGACCATTAATTATGTTTGCATGTGTGCATTAATGCATGTTTTAAATTGTTTAGATTCACTTACTAAATTTTATACTTAGTGTACTTATGTTGTGGTACATAGGTAACAAAGATAAGCAAGCTAGTCTCAATGATCATGCAGTGTAACCATACAAAAGTTAAAGGGTAAAGGAAGTTATTTTTCTTTCTAGTAGTAGCACTCATGTAATATCATGTAGGTTTAGGTAAGCATGCTTATAAGTTGTTATATCTGTATATATAACCTGGATGTGATATATATAAGTTAGTGTGGTATTTGTTTTGTTTGTGTGTGGACTTGATAACTCTAGGCTTAAGGCCCTGTGTTTTTTATGCTGATATGTGTTTGATGTTTGTTGATGAATGACTGGGGAACCAAAAAGGTCTAGATGGAGGTTTATGGGTTATTTACTTATAGAAGTGTTTTTAACAAGTGAAAAAGATTTTGGAATGTCACCTAGGTAGCCGTTATGCTACCCAATTTTCTGTGACCTAAAAAGTGTCTATAAATGCTTTGTTTAAGTTTGTCAAACCATCTAAGAATATGTTTGATGATTTTCTAGTCATTAAATTTCTTCCCCTCTTAAAAGAGATGTCATCCTCGACATACCTAGTTCATAGAGATGCGGATGCTACTATCTCATCTAAGCTTTGCTCTCCCATATCACTGCTTCTATGCTATGATGTTGCCATAGAATCTTCACTAATGGCACTATCTTTTTCCGCAACTCCTTAATTTCTTTAGCCAAGATACTTATGGGTTCTTCCTTATATGATAAGTCTAGTCATATCTGTACTTCTTTAGTTGTCAACACATATGAAGGGTCCGATCTATACCTTCTCAACATTATGACATGAAAAACATCATGAATCTACTACAACTCTAGAGGTAAAGCTAGTTTATAGGCTAATAGACCCATACAGCCTATGATCTTGTATGGCCTAATGAACCTTGAACTCAACTTTCCTTTCTTATGGATTCCTAACACCTTTCCCATAGAGATACCTTTAGAAAGACCTTGTCACTGACTGCATACTTAATGTCCCTTCTTTTTAAATCAACATATGATTTTTGTCTATTTGAAGTAGCCTTTAGCCTTTCTCTAATGATCTTCACTTTCTCTTTAGCATCTTTAATGAAATCCAATCCCATAAGCTTGTTCTCACTCAACTCACTCTAACATAAAGAAGTCCTACATCATCTTTTGTACAATGCCTCATAAGGAGCCAAACCAAGGCTTGCCTGGTAACTGTTGTTGTCACCGAACTACACCAAAGAGATATACTTATCCCAACTACCTTTGAGTGCTATGGCACACACTCGAAGCATATCCTTAAGCACCTGAGTAACATTTTTGACTACCCATCCATCTAAGGATGAAAACTCATGCTGAAACTAAGCCTAGTTCCCAAAGCATTATGGAGTTTCCTCCAAAATCTTGATGTAAAATGGGGATCTCTATCTAAAATGATAGAAGATAGAACTCCATACAACCTAACTATCTCATTAATATATAATTCAGCCAACTTCTCTAAGGAATAATGCTTTTTTATTGGAATAAAGTGAGCTAACTTGATCAATCTATTGAACATCACCCAAACAAAATCATGCTTGTTTCGGGTTATTGGTAGTCCAATTACAAAATCCATAGCGACTCGATCCTACTTCCATTCTAGGATTGTGATAAGATGCTACAAACCAAAATGAACTTGATGCTTAACCTTCACTTGCTAACAAGTGAGACATCTAGTCACATAATTAGCTATGTCTCTCTTCATGCCCAGTGACTAATAAACCACCTTTAAATCCTGGTACATCTTAGTAGTACTAGGATGCATAGCATATAGTGCATCATGTGCTTCTTGCAGAATTTATTGTCTTACATCTGCATTATCTTATACATAAAGGCTTTCATGATAATACAAATAATCATCCTCTTTGACCACAAACTTGATAGACTTCCCCTCTTAGATCATACTCATGATATTTTAAAGCTTATAATCATCCTTCTATGAATCCTTCACTATCTGTATCAAACATTGCTTGACTTGTGGCTCAACTAACAAACCAACACCATCCTATAGCTTTAAACTAACATGGATCACCTTCAAATCTGACATAAACTTCCTACTCAAGGTATCCATAGCTACATTAGCTTTGCCATGATGGTAGTCAATAAGACAATCATAATCATTAATAAACTCTATCCATCTTTTTTTGCCTCAAGTTTAACTCTTTCAATGTCGGTAGATACTTCAGACTTTTTATGGTCAATGAAGACATAACACTTTTCCCTATAAAGATAATTCCTCTATATCTTTAAAGCAAACACAATGACAGCAAGCTCTAAGTCATGTGTCAGGTAGTTTTTCTCATGAGGTTTTAACTGTTGTGAAGCATAAGCAACAATTTTACTATCCTACATGAGTACACATCCTAACCAATTCAATGAGGCATCATGTATATGGTGAACTCTTTTCCTGACACTGGCTGAACCAAAATTGGATCCTCGATCAACATACTCTTGAGCTTATCAAAACTCTCTTAACATCTACTATCCCATTCAAACTTCAAATTCTTCCTCAGAAGGTATGTCATAAGGGATGCTATCAAGGAAAACCCCTTGACAAACCTTCTATAATTTCTGGCCAAACCTAAGAAACTCATAATCTTAGTTGTATTCTTGGGTGGTATCCACTCTATTGCAACCTGAATCTTACTAGGATTAACCCCTATGCCTTCTGCTGATGTTATATACCTAAAAAATGACACTTCCTCTATCAAGAACTCACACTTGTTAAGCTTAGCATAGAGCTTCTCATCCCTTAAGATCTATAAAATTGGTCTTAGATGCTTCTCATGCTCTTCTTGGTTCTTAGAGTACATAAGGATGTTATCGATGAAGGCTACTACAAACTGAACTAGAAATGGCCTAAAAATCCAGTTCATGAGATCCATAAATGACGTTGATGTATTATTTAACCTAAAAGGCATCACTAGGAACTCATAGTGATCATATCTAGTACTAAAAGATGTTTTGTGTATGTTCACCTCTTTCACTCTCAGCTGATAATACCTGGATATAAGACAAATCTTAAAGAAGACACCGACCCTTTTATGCTAATAAAAAAGGTCATCTGTCCATGGTAATGGATACTTGTTCTTGATGGTGACTTTGTTTAACTACCTTTAATCGATGCAAAGACTTAAAGAACCATCCTTTTTGTTGACAAATAGAATTGGTGCTCCCTATGGTAGAACACTCTCTTTGATAAAACCTTTATCAAGAAGCTCTTGCAACTGTATCTTTAAATCTTTTAGCTCTATAGGAGTTATCCTGTATGGACCTATGGAAACTGGTGTTTTGCTTGGCATCACCTCAATTCCAAATTATAACTCCCATTTTGATGGCAAATTAGGTAGTTCATCGAGAAAAACATCCTTAAACTCAACCATAATAGGTATTTAACTTGCTTCTGATACCTCTTTTTTAGTGTCAACCACATATGCAATGTAGGCTTGACAACCCTTTTGTATTATCCTTTTAGCCATAACTACTGATACTATATTAGCCATGCAATATGATCTCTCACTAATCAACTTCACTTCTAACCTATCACTAGCTTGTAACATGATCCTTTTCCTCTTGCAATCCAATATGGCATGATACTTAGACAACTAGTCCATTCCCAAGATAAGATTGGACTCATTGAATGATAATTCAAGGAGATTGACTAAGACAACATGTCCTTGTGCTGACAAAGCATAGTTTATGTATACTTTATTCACTATGATGTGCTATCCTATAGAATTGCTAACCATCATATCAAAACCAAGGTCATCTAACTCCAAACCCCGATCTATAACCCATATTGTGTAGATATATGAATGTGTGGACCTTGGGTCTATCAATGCTAAAGCAGGTAAATCAAAGATATGGAAAAATACTTACTATAACCTTTAAAGCATCTACCTCCTTTCTAGCATGTATGGCATGCTGCCTAGCTGGAGCTCCACTCTTTAACTTGTCTTTTTGTTATTGCCTGGACTAACCCCCTTTCTACTTCTTATAAACTATATGACTAGAAATGCCCTATCCCTAGCTATAAAATATCTTCTTAAAGTTATCTATCTTCTGTCTCAACTGATGTACCATCTCTATAGTATGACAAGCTAATATCAAGGCTGAAAAACCACTGATATGCATTAGAGCAACTTGTTGCATGATGTCTAGATTCAACACCTTCTAAAAATTCTTATGGTCATCTTCCACTATAGCCACCACTACCTTAACATATCTGATCAAGCGAGCAAACTCCTTCTCATACTCAAATATAGATCTATGCTTCTACCTGAAGTCTATAAACTCCTGGTACTTCTGATCTAAGTAATACTCAATTATGTACTTCTTCTTGAATTGTTTAAGAAAGAACTCCTAATTAAGATCAATAGCCATCTTATGCTTTATAATGGCCTCGAAACACTTTAAAGCTTCCTCCAATAGCATAGAAGTAATATATGCTATATGCTCCTCTTGAAGACACTTTACTGCATAATCATGAGCATTTAATTTAGCCATTACTCAACTTTACTCGACTCTTCTATTTCCTTACCCTTAAAGAACTTAGCCCCATTCTTTAATAATTATTCCATGTACATCTTTTGAAAAAGGCCTACTGCTCTTAAGGTACTAGAGGTGGAATTGTATGAACTATAGCAATTGTAGTAGCAATAGCCATAGAAGCCATTGTCGCCTGCCTGATAGACTTCAACATCATTTGTAGCCAAGCTAGCTAACCCTATTATCCATGTGCAACATGTCCTTTATCACTAGAGGTCACATACTCTAGTTGTGCCCTTCGTTGTCCAACAATCGTAAGAGTATAGCTCTCTACTTCTTCCACTTAGCTTCCACTTTGGTTTGGGTAGTACTACATGTAGACATTAGGTTTCTAAGGCTCCTATGTTTAGATTGCCTAATGATAATGAAAGGACCAAAATTCTTTGTTAACATCCAATTCAAAGATCTCAAAGTTAATGTATAAAAATAAGAGGCCAATTTTTCAAAAAGAGGGACTTTTCTCAATATACATGCACTAAAAGCTTAAAAATGCTTTCCAAACACCATTTTCTTATTTCTTGAAGGCTTTTTTTAACAATTTTCAACCTTTTCCAGATCTTTTCCTAAGGGCAATTATACATGATGGGTCGACCAACCTTTCTCCTTTTTCTTTTATTGTTATTTCTTTTCCTTTTATCCATCTACCAATTAGATGTGATAATTTATTATTTTTACATTATTGTTGTTGTATTTATTAGATTATTTATTTCATTATTTCTATTCAACTTCTTATTTTATTTCACATACTAACATTGTAATTTTATTGTGATACGAGTTTTTTGATTTATTAGGGCTTGATGAACCTTTCTTTCTGCCATTTCATTAAACATCAATAAAGTAGCCATTTGCCATTCCTTTATTTTTATTTCTTTTTTATTTCCACTGTTTTCATTTTGCTCTTTATTTTCTTCTGTTTATTCTCTTTATTATTATTTGTTTTATTTATTTAGATTGTATTTTAGGAAACTTCAAATGTAATTTTATTTTTATTCTATTACAATATATCTTAGGTAATTGCTATGTAATCTATTTTTTTATTTTATTTTGATTATTTCCCTGTACATTCTGTAAATGTCATAATAAGTAGAAAATGATTTTTACACGTTATAAAAAGTAATAAAAATCATTTTGTTCCTAATTAATTGGTGTTTTTCTTAATAAAATGTGTTTTGATTTTTCCTTAATAAAAGTCACAATAATAAAATCTAATTTCTAAAATTGACATGTGAGAATCGAAGTTCTCAAAATCAACCGATTTCATGTATGATATTTTTAATTTCAAAACACTTTATTTCTATAAATATGTTTTGTTGTTTCTTCTTCGTGATTATGTGATTTATTTTTAATGTTAAAACCCACTTGAGAAAAAGGATAATATTATGAATTCAAATCAAAATTCCATATTAACCTGAGGTATAAATAAGAGTAGGGTTTCAAAGCCACTCTAGTTTTTCCTCTATAAGGTATTTCCTAACTCTTGTTAGGTGGCGACTCCTACCTTATGGTGCCTAACTTACTCTTTCTAGGCTAATCAAATATGAATAGCTTAGGATTCCTCTAATTTCCTTCTTATCTTTAAGGACTCAAGGAGTGAGATTTAGGTCGAGTCTTTGGTCGTTTTGCTTTGACCGACCCCAAAAAGGAAAGGAAGCGAACAATGGTTACTCCACTAGGGAAACCATGAGACTGTGTTACAAAAGTATCTTAAATTAATATGGAACTTCATGTTTTGAAATTAAAATATTATTCTTTTTTAAAATTGTATTACATGCTAGAGACTTAGAATAAGTTAGGCATCCCTTTTTTACCCTGATATCATTTTGAAGCATAAACCTAATTTTACTCAAATTAGAAGATTGTTAGAGGTAGCATCAAATCTAACCCTTGTACCTATAATGTATATGAAATGGTGAACTAATAGATTGTATGCTCATTATGAGATAGACACATTATGGAGGGATCATGCTTGGATGACCATAACTTGCATGACCCAACCATGAGCCCATGTAATGACCATTAGGCTTTTTCTAACTAGAATGGGCTAAACCCTACATTTTGGCATAATTAAACATATCCAACATATACAAGCCAAATATCTTGCATGTAATCTTTTTATAAGAGAATTAATGTTTAGTTATCTATTATTCAGTATTTGAATTTATTGGGGCCCCCTATGTCCTATAGGTAAGCCCTCTTAGGGAAGAGTATGCTGACCCCATGTGTGTGAAGTGATAAGTTTGGAAGGCTTTTACTTGTGTTTGTTGTTGTACACATTAAACATTCACCAGCATTTCATGCATTTTTGCATTTCTTCATTTCTAACCCTTTATCTTAAAGCCATAATAGATCCTCGAGCCACTTGGGTACAGAGGACAGATGGAAGAATAACTATATAAGAACTTATCTTTACCACTCATAATCTAACAAACATCGCAAGATAAGGAGAAAGCAGTTCCTTTGCTCAAGACTTCAAAGCCAGAATGTACCAAAATTTTGAGGATTTCAAAAAAAGAATCATGTTCCTAATTTCAAGGGCAATTTTTAAGGTTATTCCTACTTTTGGTTCACTGCCACCTACTAAAGATATAGCAACTACACCTACTGGAAAGACTATTACTACCTCTAGGGGAATTAGCATTAAGAAAAAAGCTATAGGTTTTAGGGGGAAAGATAAAAAGGAAGAATACTTCAACTTGAAATATTATTTTTATGAGGACTTGGTTACACCCTGAAGATTTAAGGATGCCGCCATGAAAAAATTGGAGGATAAAATAGAGGTAATGGCTAGGCTTATTATTATGGGCAAAGGGCTAAACCCTAATGAACTCACCTTTTAAATTCAAGATGCCAAAATTGCCCAAGTTTGATGGGACAACTAATCAAAAGGACCATGTTAAGTAGTACACCACAGTTATGAAAGGCATAAAACTTAGCACAAAGTAGAAGGTGGCATATTTCAGATTGACGCTATAAAAGATAGCAATTGACTAGCACCACAAGCTGAAAAAAAACTAAAAGAAGATTAAGGTAAGATCATAGAAACTTTCTTTAGCTAATATAACTACAACACTCATATTGAGGTTACAATGAAAGACCTCATGCTGTTTAAGCAAAAACATAATGAGACTTTCATAGAGTACTTCTAAAGGTAGAGATCTAAAGTTCTGGAGATAAGGAGGAAGCTAGAAATATCATATTAGATTTGCATGTTTCATCCAGGATGCTAACCCATACAAGAAAGATGGGTTAAAAGAAAAAGGGCTTAACGACTGGGAATTGGTTAAGGATATAGTGATTGATTTGGAAAAGGAGCACATTGAGCAAAAAAAAAAAGAACTCTAGAGGGTTCAACAATAGAAGAAATTTGAATAGTAAAAGCATTAACAGAAAGGGTTTTAGTGGGACCAATTTTGGTAAGACTATTAAGGTGTCAACTGTAACTAAGCACTATTCAAATTTGGACAAACCACTGTCTTAGTGCTTGAAATGGTTGCAAAAAGAAGGAAAACTTCAACCTATTCTTTCTAGAGCTACTAGGAATAAAGGCTAGCCCTATCATAGATCAAACTTGTATTGTCAGTATCATTAACATATGGGCTATAATAGATAACTGTCACACCCTAGGAGATAGAATTCAAGACTAGATTAATTCAAGATAGATCCCTAATCCTAAGAACTGATAAAAGGGTCAAGGTGCTTATTCGAATGTTCCTTCACCTATCAACATGGTTAGCTCAGGCTTGCTAGAATGGTATATGCTTTAGGACTTTGTACAGAAATGACTACCTAGCAAAAGAGAGATGAGAAAAATCAAGTCAATGTTTAGTTTGTCTGACGGATATATGGGCTACAAATAGTGAAAGTGAGCTAAAAGAATAGCTTCAGGACTTATGGGTTGATTCAAATTTATAGTAAAAACTAGGTGAGGAAGGAGAGACTAAAGTAGTAACCCAAAGCGGCCAGGTAGTGCTTGAAGTTGATAAGGTGCCAATTCCCCTAGTCATAGAAAAAGAAGAGGATGTAGTAAGGAAATAGCTAAAGAAAACTCATGCATATATTTCAATATGGGATTTATTGTGTCAATCTTCCTCTTATCAACAAAAGGCAGTTGAAGCCTTATATGCCTGCAATAGTTTTAACAAACATATTGCCATCTGAGCTAGTGGCAATGGTGAAAGGAGAAGAAAAAGCAATGGTTAGCTTTTTTTAATTTAGATTTTCCACTTGAAGGGCATCATCACAACCATCCTTATACATAAAAGCTGAAGTCAATGGTAAGAACACAGAATGTGTACTGGTTAATGGTGGGTCATCAATCAATGTGTGCTAACTCAATACAGTAGCCACATATGGGATTAAAGATTCAATGATCTCACCATCATGGCCTATAACAATACAAAGAGATAGGCATATGGGACTTTCAAAGTCATGTTCAAAATAGGGGCGATTATAGATGATATGGAGTTTGTAGTGCTTAATGTCCCTATGAATTTCTCTCTACTTTTATGAAGGCAATGGTTCTATAAGTTAGGAAGGGTTCCATCAACATTGCATCAAATGATAAAAATCCCCTATGAAGGTTAGATAGTGACAATTAGGGATATAAGGGACAATTAAGTTTTAATGCTTGAGATAGGCAACTAGCCTTTTAACTATTTCTATATTGTTGGGATCTTTTCATGAAAAGAACAGGATGATTCCAAGGTGGTAAATATGGTAAAAAGATGAACTATTTGCCTGGTACTAGATTAGGACATGAATTAGATGATTCAATCTCAACTATTCAGCCAAAGGGATAAAAGGATCATAAAGGGTTAAGATACATAACAAAGACTTCAGAGCCAAAGAAGACAAGAAAGAGTATCCCACCACTAGAAGAGAGTTTTGTTCGAGCTGAGAGAAATGTCAACTACAGTGGAGAATTCGAGCTGGCTACCATTAAGGGGAAGGTTATGTTAGGGTTTGAGATTTTTAGTAATGTATTTAACTGGGCTACAAATGAAGTAAAAGCCATTTTAATCTTTTGGGAAAAAGAATTCATGACCAACCTATCCAATCTAGAAGTCAAGCCCAAGGAAGAGATTTTAACTACTGCCATGCTCCAAGACAAGGGAAAGATGAAAATGGAAGAAGAAGACCCTCCTGAAGTCTTTTCTGAGAATGTATATGGACCTGAGCTCTTTGATAGTGATGCCTTAATTTCTTTTGTTAATAAGATGAACAATATTGCTTATTTTTGAGATGTCTCATCTAATTGCATCATGCATAATGGTAATCATGACACACATAACATATTTGACATTAATTCAATCAAAACTACCCTATTTAATCTTGATACTGATGAAAATCCTAAAGAGATCTTAATTGTATCTAATGTAACTCTTGAAGAGAGGATTAAATTTGAGACAATATTAAAAAAAATATGAAAAAGTCTTTGTATGGACCTATGAAGACATGCTTGAAGTGGATAGGGAAATAGCTGAATAAGCCATTTACACATACCTAGAAGCAAAACTAGTGAAATACAAGTTGTAGAGAATTAGGCCAAAATAGGTAGAAAAGATAAAAGAAGAAGTGCACAAATAAATAAAAGCCAAGTTCTTGGAAGAAGTACACTATCCCACTAGGCTAGCCAGTGTGGTCCCAGTCATCAAGAAAGATAGTAAAGTAAAGATGTTCATAAATTATAGGGATCTAAATAAAGCCTATGCAAAAGATGACTTTTCATTACCCCATATAAACATTCTGGTTGGTAGCATGACAAGGTGTAAAATGTATAGTTTCACTAATGGATATGCCAATTATAATCATATTGTAAATAGGATAGTGGACAAGATAAAAACTACCTTCATCATAAAATGGGGTACCATTTGCTATAGGATTATGCCTTTTGGGTTGAAGAATGCTAGAGCTACATACTAGAGGATGGCCACAAGAATTCTCAATGACCTGATTCATAAAAAAGTGGAGGTTTATGTCAATGATATGATGATCAAATCTACTACAAGAAAAAGACATTTTTAAGGCATTGGAAAAGTACTTTAAGCAGATAGATAAAAACAATTTGCATTTGAATCCAAAAAAAATGTGTCTTTAGAGCAACTTTAGGCAAACTTTTATGGTATATTATAGGTAAAAGAGGAATTGAGGTGCATCCTAATAAAGTCAAAGCAATTAGAAAAATGCTAGTTTCGAAGAAGGAAAAGGAGATAAAGGGATTCTAGGTAAGATACAATACATTAGCAAGTTTATATCTAAGATCACCACCATATGAGAGCCTATTTTCAAAATTCTCAAAAGGAACCAACCAATTAAGTGGAATGATAATTGTCAAAAAGCATTTTATTGTAATCAGGGAATATCTACTAAACCCACTAGTTTTGCAACCACTAAGGCATAAAAAGCGACTAATTCTCTATCTGTCTGCTGAAGAAATCTTAGTTAGGGCTATGGTAGCACGTAAAGATGAGCTAAGGGTTAAGTTTGTGATTTACTACTTGAGCAAAAAGTTTCTTCCTTATGAGGCCAAGTACGTAGAGTGGAAAAGATTTTCTTAGTAATAGTATAGGCTAGAAAGGAATTGAGGCACTATTTCTAATCATATATAGTATAGGTTATATCCAAACACAATCCATTAAGATATCTTTAGACATCTCCATCTTTGGTAGGAAGAATAAGTAAATGGCTTCTCTTGTTCCAAGAGTTTGATGTCCAGTATATAACATAGATTACCATAAATAGGTGTGTAGTCAAAGAATTTCTAACTAATCATCCATTAGAAAGTGAGCAGTTAGAGTTTGAATTCCCAGATGAAAACCTAAACCCAATTAGAGTGCAAGGGTGGTAGATGTATTTTGATAAGGCAATAAACAATAAAGGAACATGAGTAGGAGTAATTCTAATAACACCTGAAGGGGAAAAGCTACTGCTAGTTAAAAAGCGAAGACATAAGGTTACAAATAACATGGTAGAATACGAAGCTCACCTAAAGGGGAAAAGTTGCCACGGAATATAAAGCTAAGACACAAGGTTACAAATAACATGGCAAAATATGAAGTTTCCATATTCGAGCTTGAGGCATTATTGGCTCTTAGTGTAAAGACAATTGAGGCATTCAGGGGTTCATCTTTAGTAGTGTATTAGAGCAATGAATAATAGACCAATTGTGAAAGATGATTGCCTTATGTAGAGTACTTGAGATCTATCAGCAAATAGTTTGAAATGTGTACTTTTCGTTATGTCCCTAGAGATGAGAATGAATTAGCAATTGCATTATCCACCTTGGTCTCTATGTGGGATAATCTAAAAGGGGTAATCATGAAACCAATAATTGTTTCCAATTCTAAAAAGCCTTGCTATGATTTAGACCAGATAATGGAAATTGAATAGAATAAAAGTAAAACATGGATTTATGACATCTAGAATTAACTAGAGGTTGGAAACTTCCTTGAAAATGGTACAGACAAGGATAAAAGGGTATTAAGGAAAATGTTAACTTAATTCATTAGTGTAGATGGTATTTTATACAAAAGGCAAGTAGACGATATTCAACTCTATTACTTAGAGGAGAAAGAAGCAAAAATTGTCATGGAAGAAATACACGTAGAGTCATGTGGTACACATATGAATGATTTAGAGTTAGCCAAAAAATATCATGCTCCAAGGGTTTATTTGGCTTACTATGGACCATGATTGCTCAAAGTATGTGCAGAAGTGCTATAAGTGTCATCAGTAAAGGGATTTAAGACATGTGCTATACCAAAACTTCCCAATTTATCATCGCTTTAGCCATTTATTGTATAGGGGATATATATAATTAGAGAGATACATTTGATAGCCTTGAATGGCCATTGTTTTATTATGGGAGCCATATATTATTTCTCAAAATAGGTTGAAGCAAAATCTTTAAAGAAGTTAGGAGCAAGAGAGATGGCTAAATTTATAGAAAAGAATTTGATCTATAGATATGCGGTTCCACACCATATAGTCTTAAATAATGGTGTCAAATTTTAGGCTGACACAAAGGCACTATTACAAAAGTACAAGATACAACACCATAAATCCTCTCCTTATAGACCACAAGCCAATGGAGCAATCGAAGCAACGAACAAGAATGTTAAGAAGATTTTAGCTAAGACAATTGTAACTTATAGAGATTGGGCTAAGAAACTTGCCTTTACACTTTAGGGATATAGGATTATGATCCGAACTTTAATAGGTGTTACTCCATTCTCCTTTGTGTTATGATGCGGCACTTCCGATAAAGATCAAACTCTAATTTTTAACAGTGGTTATAGAAGCAGAGATTCCTGAGATAGCCTGGGTATAACAAAGGATCCAATAGTTGAACTTGCTAAATGAGAAGAAATTAAAAGCTAATTATCATAATGAAATTTATCAAAAAAGGATAGCAAGAGCCTTTAGCAAAAGGGTAAACAATCACAAGTTGAAAGAAGAAGGGCTGCTTCTTAAATAGATAAGGCCAGGTCTAATTAATCCGAGGGGGAAGTTCAAATTAAATTAGGAAGGTCCATTTATCCTTAAGCAAATATTGCTAAGGGGCATTACAATTCTTATAGATTATGATAGAAATGAGTTCAAGGAGCTTGTGAACATGGATAGATTAAAAAGGTTCTACGGCTAAAAACAAATGAATAAGAAAAAGATAAGTAAAATAGCCTTGCAAGTTGAAAACTAAAAAATGATGGCCTCACTAAAAATTGGTGCCCTAATAGGGTGAAAACCAAAAAAAGGCATCCTATGCAACATTATTGAGATGAGAAAAAATGGTCAATGAAGAAAACTAGTGAGGGCTGATGGATGATAGGAGTTTAAGATGTAATTACGATCTCCCTTAAATAAATAAGGAAATAAAGAAACCTATGTTCGGATTACCTAATGATGAAGAAAGGACCAAAATTATCAATATCTAAAAATTCTAATTCCAAAGGCAATGGTCTATTTGAAATTTTTAAGTATTAAGTTGTAATATTTTTGGATTATTTTGAGCAACTTTTGAATTATTTTATGGTTCAACTTTGTCTATAGCACTATTCATAGGACATTACCATAAAATATTGTTTAGCATTTTTAACCATCTAAATGACTTTGGATTGGCTTCAAACTTTGCCCAAAATTCTCTCATAATTAATACTCCCCATTGGTACACTTAGTGTGACTTGAGTTTCGAGAAGCACTATTCACTTAAAAAAGTACTATTCCCGAGAGTTACGCATTTTGGGTTGTTATAGTAGAAGTAGTACGATTCTCAACTCCATCCTCAGCACTTTATCTCGAAACACTTATCATATCTTTAAGTACAAATATAATTTGATAAGCGTTGACATTGAATAATATGTGATGCAGACTCTAAACTCTAATACACTCAAATGTTTCATAAGAATGCCTATACTAAAGCTCTGATACCACTAAATGTGACACCCCTTACCCGATCCGGATGCTAGTCGATCACCGAGCCTAACTTAAGTGTGCACACATATCAAGATATCCAAACTCATCTACCCATTTGATTATTATAACTCATTCTTATACAAACTCATTACGTACAAAAATTCAAGTTTTCAAAAATATATTTAAATAGTGTTACTTATTTAAAATTGGAAATCCTTGTGCTTAAAATTCAGTAGCATAACAGCTATATTGAGCATTAACCTAAACTTTAATTAGTAACCTACATAAGAAAAGACACTTCTATATCTTATCACACACTTCCATCAACACAAAGTGATCCTCTGATCACTCCAACAACATAAAACATAGTATATGATTTCTTAACCTCAGAAAGAGATATCATACAACACAGCATGCAGAAATCATAGTTTAATACAACATACAAACATTAAAATCTAAAAAGAACATTTTAAATTACAATAGTTATAAACTAATTACAAGGTAGGTTCATCCTCTTTACATATACATTTGAGTGCATCTATACATCACATCAATTATGTAAACAAAAGCTTTACCAAAATAAAGCCTTCTCTTTTATGTCTTGATGTCACGAGGCTTCTGGTATCAAAATATTCTTATACCTCTATGTCATAAACAAATGACATGCCAAAAAACTTGCTTAGGTGTGTAATCAAAATAATATGTGTTAATATCATTTTTAACATGCCTTAATTACAAGCTAATCATTATCATGTGTAACTATTGAACATATAACATAATATACATTCAAATGATGATATGCCATAAGTAAGATTTATTTGACATAAACCATGCAACTCTATATCATGCATGCATAGCAAAATAATTTATAAAACATCAATTCATCAATTTACACCATTTCATATTATATAAGATACTACAGGTCATTTTAAAACCATAACATGCATAATATGTTATTCACCATTTGCTTTATTTTCTTTACTTATGCCTATGGGAATTTTCCCAAAACTATGGATAATGTGATCATAAAATATGCAATAGCCCACATTTTGGATCTAGTAGCTGCTACACCAACATAGTGCAATGTCAAATGCGACTTACACAGTTGCACCCGTACGTGTTATATGCAATGGCCCTCACGGGACCTTTATTAGCAACTACATCCACTAGATCTAAAAATCAAAACACATATGTCTATAAAAAGACTACAAGTGTACCCTTGGATCCAATCTAAGCACTGAAGTGCTCTAGTAGCTACTATATCCCCTAGCTAACTGGTTAACCTATCCATTCCCTATGTTGTAGCATCTCATGGGCAAAAAATCATTTTATTTAATTTCACCTAACTAACATGCATATTTAGCTGCTGAATGACTGAAACTACTTAACTTTATTAAAAACAACATTTTTAGCCTTTATGCTCATTTTCTAAGCCATTATGCCATTTTCACAACAATCACACTTTTCTATCTCATATATGGATTTTTAGCATGTTTTCATCATAAACACATTCAAATAAGGTCTTAAAATCCAAGTGGGTTATTTTATCCTTTTATTATCATTATTTCTCAAATTATGGCATAATATGCTTTTAGGAACTCTTTTAGGTCATTTTTTAGAAGACACTTTTAGGTCATAAACTTCATTTCTATCATGTCTTCCATCATATTCATATTTAAACATATGAAATAAAAGTATACATAGACCAAATCTTTCATAATTCATAAAACATTATGTATACAACCCATTATAGGCCATTCAGCCATACATGGCTTTTTAGGCCTTTTTAAATTTTTCTAGAACTCGTTCTCAATAAACCTTCCATGTGTTATTCATCGTATTACATGGTTATATACACATGAAAAAAATTCATGATATTTCATTTCCACTCATTATTTCAACTAATTAAATGACATTCTTTAACTATGCTTATGTAACTTCATTTAGCCTTAGTTAAGCATGAAAGAAAGTAACTCATGCTATGGCACTACACCATTCAACCCACTTTCATAAAATGTCTCTAAAATACACATGCCATAATAGATCATGCTACCATTATCATTACACCAAATATCACATGACTAACTCACATTGTGCATGAAAGGCTATTGTTTACATAATATGTACCTAAACCCATCAAAATACACATTTATCACATTGTATATCTCTAACAAATTCTCTCACATTTATTCACTTATATAAGTCTTAAATATGAGGATTGAACACAATTTATGCTCATTAAATCCTAATTGCTCAATTTAGCTACTTATGCCTCATTATGCCACATATTAGGCTCTCAGTAACACATAAATCACATTTGACACTTCCACTTGATTTTAACGCGTTCCAATCATTCAATTATCTTATTACAATTATTACATGCCATAGCACACAATTAATGCATGTCATTAATGGTCATACTCTCATTTAGGCATTTAATGCATTTTAGGCAAATTATGGAAATTTAAAGATTTTAAATGAAATTGCCTATATTATTTCAATTACACATCGAGACAATTGAGGAGGTTCCTAGAGATCTATCTATGCCTTAGCTTTGCCTTTATCATGGTTCGATTTGGATTACCCTAACATAAACCAAATAAAACTTAAAAAATCCATAATAAATTAACCATAGCTTTAAAAATTAATCTAAGGCCATTTATCGACTCTTGGGCACCTCTAGTATCTAGGAAAAATAACAAAAGTTAAAAAATCTTACCCTAAAATTTCATGATTACTATTCACAAGATTATAAAATCATGAAAATCAAGCACCCATTTTCAAAATTTTTGCTTTTTAGATGACTTTTAAGGCATGGAGGCTCTACAGTTCAATTTTAGTTGTGGTGATTTTGGCATTATAGAAAGAAAGGAAGAAAGAAAATGGAGAGAAAGAGAGGGAGAGTGTCGATTGCAATTTTTGGAGAGGGATTTGGATCAAAGTCATCTATTTATACTTTCTATAAAAAATACACTATTTACCATTTTCCTCTAATTTTTCTTTTCTTCTTAATCTAATTAAATTGTCATACTGATGCTAATAATTCTCTTTAATTATCCCCTAAAAGCCTCTAAAAATTAGTGCTTAAAAACACTTAAAAATCAATTAATTTCAGTATTTTATGTCGCTTGATTTCTTAAAAGATTACTTCTCGATATCAAAAAAATTTTGATTTTCAGCACCATTAGACTTGTTTTGTAATTTTTTTAGCAACTCTAAATTTAAGCTTTGCCTTGGTCACTATTCACAAGATAGTGTAGTAAAAACTTTCATAGTGTTTTTAACCACTCTAATGACCTCAGATTGATTTCAAACTTTACCAAAAATTATTTTGTGACTAATACTTTCATCCAGTGTCTTTAGTGTATCCTGGGTCTCGAGAATACTATTCATTTTGGGAAAGTACTATTCATAATTATCGAGATCTTTAAGGTGTTACATCCTCTACACTATGGTTATATACCAAGGACTTTATAATATGCTTTAAGACATTATAAACAATTATAAGTAATATATAAAAGTTCCATGATATAAATAAAAATGCCTTTTAGTATGATTTCATAAGGTCTAAATACATGAATACTACCCTATTACATAAGCTCTAAAGCATACTTCTAACAATCTCCCATTTACACTAGAGCCAATCACCCATGTACTTATTACCCATTACATTTACATGTTGATCAAAATTTCCTTGTGACAGTGCCTTTATAAGAGGATCAGTTGTCTTTCGATTTATGGGGACCCTTTCAATTTTTATATCATATCTACCGATGATCTCCTTGATTAGATGGTAGTACCAAAGAACATGTTTGGATCATTGATGACATCATGGTTTATGAGCCTATACAATAGTCCTATTGTTATCACTATAGAGGTATTAGATAAACAATGCTTGAAACCATTCCAAGTTCTGTAATGAACTTTTTAATCCAAATATATTCTTTAGTTGTATTGGAAGCTATTATGTATTTAACTTTAATTGCAAAATCCATAATTAAATCCTATTTAGAACTTTTCCAAAAAATAGCTTCTCCACACATAATGTATATGTATCTAGATAGAGCTTTATAACCATCTTTATCATATTGGAAGCTTGCATTAGTATAGTTGCTAACTTGTAAATCTTCTTCTGCATGAATAAATCCTTAGTCCTTCTCAAGTACTTAATGATATTTAATACAGCCACCCAATTTTCCTCTCGATAAATAGATTGGACTATGCTCATGACATAATCAGCAAATGTTCCATTAGGTCTTGTATATAACATTGCATACATGATGGATCCTATAGTCAAAGCATATGGGATCCTGCCTAAGTGCTCTCTCTCTTTCTATGTCTTAGGAGACATAAATTTAGAAAGGAAT
>CANXYI010071882.1:0-10537 GCA_948208565.1 Hura crepitans
ATCAAAAAAGAAAAAATAGAACAACAAATTAATAATAGACAAACAGAATAAGGGTATTACATCTAACTGGTAAATGAGTACTCAAATAAAATAAAGTTACCTCATTTAACTGGTAAATGGGCAACAAATAAAAAATAACCAAAGGGCACTAAGCCTAATTGGTAGGCAGATGTAAAAAGAAAAAGAAAAATAAAGAAGAAGAAGAAGAAGAATTGGTTGACTCACCGTGTATGATTACCTTTAAGAAAAGATCTCAAAAAATATGAAAAATTGTAGAAAAAACCTTCTAAAAGTATAAAAATAGTGTTTGGAAAGTGTTTTTGAGCTTTTAAGTGTGCACTTACTGAGAAAAGTCAACCCTTAAGACTAATATAGGGTTCGCCTTATATACACGTAGACTGAAGAGTGAAATAGTCATTTTAGGCAGTGAAATGGCCGTTTTGCACTTAAAACGATTGTTTCACCTAAAAAGGAGTTATGTATGGGTTCTACCTCTTTGGAAAAATGATGTCATCTTTTGGGGAAAAATAGATGTTTCATAGAGGCATGAAATAACCATTTCATGGAGGCATGAATCGACCATTTTGATGCATGAAACGATAGTTTCATAACAAAATGACGCAGTTTTACCCAACAGCTCAAAACTTGTAAAAATGTAATTTTTTTGAATTTTAACACATTTTTTCCTTTTTTAAAAGTTCTGCACTGTGAGGGGCTTCACCCCACACCCCTTATAGAATCAATGTAAGGTATCGATTCGAGCCCTTAGTCCATCATAAATGTTTATTTTTCTCAAATTTGAGTAGTATCACGAGATTTTAGGGTCGAGCAAAGACTTATATTGAAAAATTAATTAAAATTATTTAAGATCTTTAAGTTGGATGTTGACATCCTCATTTATCAAAATTTAGTCATTTTTTTATCATTAGGCAGTCTGAACATGGGAGGCCCAGAAACCCAGTGTCTACAAGTACAAATGCCTCATTTTATGGAGGTAATTTTTGAAAAGCTTAAGTTTGACACCATGGTAAAGATTCTAGGGATTATGGACTATATTTCCAAGAATTTGGACTTCTGTAAAGACTTAGTGTGCATACAGACAATTAGGGACTAGTATACAATCGCTCGATACGCTATTAGCCATTTTCTCTACGTATTTTCATCTTTTGCTTTGCTTTGCTTTTGCTCTTTTTTTATCTTTCTCTCCTCTTTTTTTATTCTTCTTTTAGTGTGTCAAGGTGTACAACTTATATGCATTTTAGAGGGATCAATCTCTCATCATGAAGTACATAGAGGCTTTTTAAAGTTTGAGAAGGACAAGGTTAAACATCTGTTTTAACAAAAGACTGATTAGGTGAGGAAGGAAAAAGGAAAATTTAGAGAAAAGATCTTTGACGTGAACGTTAAACTCACTTTAGCAATGGAAAAAGCTTACTAATAAGGATTGGGCATTAGAGGCACTGAGGAGGGAGAAATAAGAACTTATCTCCCAATATAAGGAGGCTTTGTAAATGTAGAAGTAAAAAATAATTGAAGAACTAAAGAGTCGGATGGCAACCTTACAAATCAAGATTAGGAGGGAACTTAAATGTTGATTCCCTAGTATTGACTTTGCATTCATTGACAGCATTAAGTTTGCCAAGGCACTGATCGAGGTGAAAGATAAGGATGACAAGGATGATGATTGAACCATGATGAATTTTATGGAAAAGTTGACATAAGATCTACCAGTTCTTTCAAAATAGTGGGTGGAATCTCCTCCCCCCTCCTGCTAAAGAATAATGCATTTTTGTTATGTATATATACATTACACATTTTGTACTCCTTTTCTATAAAACTAATCATTAATGAAAGAAGTTTTTTTATTTGAATCAACCTTTTTCCTTTCTCTTTCTCCTCTGCTTTTTTGTGTATATTGATAGTGCTTTACCTTCTCATTTTCATTTGGCACATGTTTCTATATTATTTGTTTTGATCATTTTGGTTCATAGACATATTACTTTTTGATTGTATTTCTTTTTAGAATGTTCGAATAGAATAAAATTGATTGGACGATAAATTTTGATTAGGAATGGGAGAAATGCCATCTTTTCATTTAAAGCACTTTTATTACATGATATCTGTACGATTTATGCTATTAAAGAAAGTCTGTGTGTGTTATATAAAGTATTTTGTTAGACTTTCAACATTCCAATTTTTATATTGCTCTTTGTTATCGATTGTTTTCAATTGGTGCGTGCTAAGACTAAGGATTTTGGAAACTTCATAAGGTCTTTCGAAGTTAGGCATAAGCTTTATAACTCTAGCATTGCCTTGTCTGATCTCTACCTTTCTAAGGACTAAATCTCCTTTGTCAAATTTTTTGCCTTTTACTTTTAAATTATAGTATCGACAAATACACTGCTTATGTACTACTGCATAAATATAGGTAGCCTCTTGCTTTTCCTCAACTAGTTTTAGGTCTTATCTCCTTTCGCCCTTATTGCTTTTTTCTTCATTCAACTTTATCTTGTATGAAGGCATCTCATTTTAGATAGGTATAACTGCTTTAGAGCCATAGGTAAGGGAATAAGATGTCTTGCCTATGGCCGATCGGGGAGTAGTTCTATAAGCAAATAGCAAATTGTTGAGCTCTTCAATCTAATTGCCTTTAGTTTCCCTGAACCTCTTTTTTTTACCATTCTAACATAGTTTACTTGGAAACCTTCATCATCCTATTTGTTTAGGGATAAGTGACTGAAATGAACCTAAGTTATATGTTGAGTCCATGACAAAATTCCCTGAAAAGTGAGGAATTGAATTATTTACCATTTTTAGTTACCAACACCTTGAGGAATCCAAACCAGCAAAAGACATTTTTCAAAACAAAATCCCTAGCTTTTGTTAGCAGTGAATGTTGTGGTAAACTCTACTTCTATCCACTTGGTGAAGTGTTTGATGGCTACTATAAGGAATTTCATTACCTTTTACTAAGAGGGAATAGTATTAAGATGTCGATCCCCAATTGGTCGAATGGCCAAGAAATGCTAATCTATTATTACTCAGTGCTAGGTCTTCTGATCACCCTCTCATATATTTGACATTGAGGGCCTTTTTTCACCATTTTCCTAATGTCATTTAACATTGTATGCCAATAGTATCCTATTTGGAAGACTTTTCTTATAATGACTCTGTTTACTTTATAAGCTTTGTATATTCCTTTATGGTTTTCCTTAACACATATTCTCCCTCATTAGGTGTTATGCATTTAAGCCATGGGTGGTGACAAATTTCTTGTATAACTTCTCGTCTATTATAGAATAGCTAAGTGATTTCCTCACAAGCTTTCCTGCTTCATTTTCATCCTCTGGGAAAGTGCCTAATCGAAGATAATTCATTAGAGGGCTTATCCAAGTATTGGCTTTATCAATTTGCATTATTTCCATTTTGTAGAATGCAAGATTGTTACTTTATTTGACTTTAGCATCTATTTTTGCAAAATAGTCAGATATGGTCATCTTAGCTATGAGGTCTTCATGATAGTTATCTATATGGGGTATCATTTCATCTGCCATGTTGTTCATTCATCTTCTAATTCTTTCAAAATAATATTTGCCTTACTTAAGTATTTTTTTTCATGTTTGGTTCATTTTCTTCAAAGTTTCCTTTTATTTGGCTTGTTACCAATTGTGAGTCACTTTTTATGACTAGACATTTTGATCAAATTTGTTTGACTAGCCATAGTCTTACGATTAGGACTTTGTACTCTGCTGCATTATTGGATACTCTGAAATTCATTCTTAACACATTTACTACATTTAGATCTAAAAGGCCTTTAATGTGAATTCCTTCACCTGCTCTATGTTCATTTAAGGCTCCATCTATATATATTTCCAATTCGTTTGGTACCGATCAAATAGTCGAGACTTTTTCTTCTCAAGTAAATTTAACAACGAAATCTACAAGGATTTATGCTTTTAGGGAAATGGCTCAAAGCACACATTATATGGTTATAGCTTTAAGGACCATTAAGCCATCCTTCCATCAATGCCGAGCTTCTGCAAAATCTTTTTGATTGGTGAATCTATTTGGACAATTGC
Organism: Hura crepitans; assembly: GCA_948208565.1. Taxonomy (NCBI): domain Eukaryota; kingdom Viridiplantae; phylum Streptophyta; class Magnoliopsida; order Malpighiales; family Euphorbiaceae; genus Hura; species Hura crepitans. The sequence continues at coordinate 4,080 of CANXYI010071882.1, forward strand.
TTTATGTGATTAGAATTAGTGTTTTAACTCCTTGATACTTATTATTAGAGCTATTAATAGTTGCTTGACTTGATTCTTTTTCAATTCTAATCCCCTCAACACTTGATTGGCATAGTAAATAGGCCTTTGTTCTCTCTCTTTCTCTTTGACTAGAACTGAAGCTATTATCTCCTCTATTGTGTAAAGGTACATATATAATGTTTTGTTGCCAATAACCCTATTGAGTAATGGGGACAAAGTTCTACTGCCAATCAACCAATTGATCAATTAAGGTTTCATCAGGAATTCCTTAAGTTCTTTAAAGGCTTTTTGACGTTCATCATCCCATGCGAACTTGTCATATTTCCTTAATTTCTTAAAGAAAAGAAGACACTTTTGAGCCAAATAGGATATAAACCTTCATAAGCCATTATTCTTCTATTTAATTTATGCATGTCATTCAAGTTTTTAGGTGGTTTCACATCCAAAATGGCTTGTATTTTTTTCGGGTTGGCTTCTATCCCCCTTAAGATTCTATGAACCCAAGGAATTTTCTAGATTGTAGACCGAACATACACTTATTTGGGTTAAGCTTCATCTTAAACTTGTTTATAATATCAAAAACTCTTGCTAGATCCCCTAAATACTCCTCAGTGCTATGACTCTTAACAATCATGTCATTAATATAAACTTTGACCATCTAACCAATATCTTCTGGGAACATTTTGTTGATCTACTTATATAAGTTGCTTCTACATTTTTGAGGTCAAACAATATTACATTGTAGTAAAAGGTTCCTTAATGCTTAATAAAGATCATTTTTCCCCATCGAGTCTAAACATGAGTATCTGGCAGTATCTTAAGCTGACATATACAAATGAATATATTTCATATCCTTCTATAGAATCCATAGTTGATTAATGCATGAAAGTATGCTTTAAGCATACCTTATTCAAGAATGTGAAATCTATACACATGTGTATCTTCCCATTCTTTTTTACTAGTACCATATTGGCTAGCCAATCAGGAAAAATTACCTCATTGATGAATCCCGCTGCCAAGAGTATTTATGTTTCCTTTATAATAACTGACTTCTTATCATTTGTATATCTTCTTAACTTGTGCTTTAAAGGTCACACCCTCAGATTGACATTTAGCTTGTGGCATATGACTTTTGGAATCATTCCAAGGATATCCTCTAGAGACTAAGCAAAAGCATATTTGTAATGCACATAAATCGAGGTTTCATGAATAGTACCTCCGAGGCTTAAATACTATTCTAGGAAAGCTGAGATACCTTTGTAAGGCTAGAAGAGCCGGGTACTAATCATAAAACTTTGACGAGATAGAAAATGGTGAAAATGGAATAATTTAAAAATTTAGCAAAATCAATAATTCATTTCAGGTAGTAAACAAGTGAATAGTGATATAAAATGAGATTGTGCTGGGAATGACCCAGGCTGTGCCTAGACAAACCCAAAAATAGGACACCCTAAAGGTCAAAAATTCTAATGAGTTCATTGGTGAATGAATTTTAATTTTTTGAGATCATTTGATATTTTTCGAAATTTATTATTATAGCGAGTGAATAGTACACCTACTTGCCTTAGGATTTTGAACCTAAAATTTTATGTCAGCTTAAGTGAATATAGTTGAGGAATTTTAGAATAAAAATGATTATATTTAAAAGCACAGATGAATTTTTAAAATTATCTAAAGTTTAAGGCAAAATCGAGTTAATTTGGGTTGTTAGATTGCCACATGTTGCGATCTAACCATGCCACTTACCCATATACATGTTCTTACACATATTATAAGGCCATATGTGTGCAAAAGCCTCCTCCTACCTCCATTTTCTTCTCAAAGCTAATGCCACCTTGAAGGATTGCCTTCCACAATTTTTGCTCCACCACAACACCAATTCCCCACCAAACTTCATAAAATTTATATGAAAAAATACCTCCATGGTCGATAGAATATCATCCAAGTGAGAAAACTCAAAAACAATCTCTCAAATGGAAGATATAAGTATGGAGTGAATAGTGACTTTTTGGGATGCAAGTGTTCTTTTCTTGGTTTATATTTTTGTTTCATGTAGCCTTGATAATTCTAAGAAAAACCATATTTGGAGATTTTGATGTGGATCTTTATAGGATTTTATATGGATTTTCTAAGTTCTAGGTTAAATTTATAAGTTCAAGGAGAGAGAGTGAAGAACCAAGGGATCTAAGGCCATAAACTGTGGAAGAAAGGTGGAAATCAACCCTAGGTATGTGGATTTGATGCAATTGATGCATGCCAACATATGCTTGTATGTGTTCATACATAAAAGTGTTTATGTAAGTGTTGAATTATGCATATATGCATGTGTTTTGATGTAATAAGCATGCCATAGTGTAAATTAAATGAAATAATAATGATATAGATGTGTATTAGATGTGAAAATCATGTGTATATACATGATGTATGCATGGTTATATGTAAATCTTGTATGTCATGGCATGTACATGTATGCATGAGATGTGTACATGATGTACCATGATGTAATATGATGGTAGTAACATATGTAACATAAAAGGAACATGGCAAGTGAAAATATATGTATGATTATGGCATGATACATGGATATGGTTATGTATAACATTATGGTAAAGTTTAGTGTATATATGGTATGATAAGAAATTGGTAAAGGAAAACGTACACTAAGTGGGAAATAAAGTTTATTAGATGGCATATAATGAGGTACATGAAATTTGAGCATTATGTAATTTATTTGGAATGAAAGAGTTATGACAAAAATAATGGGGAAATATGGTGATGAAAATGGCATGTAATGTGAGACATAATGGCATCATATATGATGGCATGAGGCCATGAGAAGAATGAGAAATGACCAAATGAAAAGTGTAAAATGACCAAATAAATAGTAATAGTTACATAAAATGACCTATAACTGTTTAGTGAAGAAATGACTTGTAACTGTCCAGGAAAAAATAAACAGATGAATTTGACTAATATATGTGTCTTAATAATATAGAAATAAATAAAATAAATGAATAGTAAATAAATAAAATCAATTAATAGATAGTTGGCCTATTAGTTAGACACCCACTGGATAGGTTGATTGGTCAACTAGGGATTAATAGTTGCTAGAGATACTGTGCCTTCGAGGCTATGATTATAGTGGTAGGTGCAGTCACTAAGGTTGAGACGTTGACCACTGCACTATATGGGTGCAACACGATAGTTCCTAGATAGGACCACTGCACTAGGCGGGTGCAGCCGCTAAAGTCTCAATATAGACCACTGCACTATGTGGGTGCAGCCACGGCAGTCCTGATAAGAGCCACTGCACTATGCAGGGTAGGTGCAGCTATTGAGGTATTAAGATAGGCCACTGCACTATGTAAATGCAGCCACGGCGGTTCTGGGATAAGGCCACTGCATTAGGCGGGTGCAGCCATTGGGGTCCAAAATATGGGCCACTGCACAGTCTGAATTTCCCTATGATCTAGAGTTTTAAAGTATCGTCTTTCTAGTTTGGGCCTATAATAAAAAAATGGATGTTATATATAATAACTATAGATATTGAATGAATAATATATATAAAATAAAGACTATAACTAGAGACTGGTAATATAAGTTAACTAGACAAAATAATAATTTAATATTATTTTAATAACAATATTCTTGTATATTACATGAGAGATATCTTATTCATGTGATGCATACATGATTGTGTGACATGCTTTTATTGCTTTAAATCCACCATTGAGTTATATGCTCAATGTATCGGTGTCACGATGTGCAAGTTGTTGATATAGTAGCTATCCAGCCTCAGTCTATTTGCAGTGTAGCAGAGATAGACATTTGAGGGTATCATTCTGTACTTTTAATGGTTTTATATTTGGCACACATGTATATCTATATATGTGGCGTTAGGCTTAGCTAGGCAAGTTCTGAGTTTATGTATATTATGAACTTGATGTATATATGAATACCTAGTATAATATAAATATTGGTTTGTCTGATTGTTGTGGCCCCCAGGCCCTGTGTGTTGATGTTTGTGTGCTGTGGGGTAATGATATGTGAATTAGGGGACCAAAAGGGTCTAAGAGATAATAGGGAATTGAGTATAATCTTAGAAGTGTGTTTTTATAGGTATATATTTTAGGGTTAGTTACCCGGATAGCCGTTACGCTGCCCAAATTTCTATAAATGAACAATTGATGTAAAATATATTTTTATCAATTAGAAATATGTTTTTATCAGATGGATATAGTCAGTATAAGAGGGTTATATGAAAAGATTTAAGAAAATACATGTGGTAGATAAAGAGTTAACTATTGACATAAGTGTTAAACGAATGAGACCTTAGAGCAATTTAAAGATGGGTGACCAAGGGGAAGTAGCATTCCTCATCTAGTTCTTTCAGGAATTGGCAAGGGGTGTTACAAGATTTGTTGAGAATGAGCACCTCTATTACCCTTTCCTTGATAGGTTTGAACATTTTGACTTCCAATCAGCACTGTTTGTCTAGGTGCTATTTCTACCTTTATTACCTCCCCTCCTAGTTCTGATTTCAAGTGTTTCAACTTTGGCTCCTTACTAGGGTAGCTAAAGGATGTTTATTTGGCATCTTTTGATTATAGTGAAGTAGGCTTCCCATATGGCTTATTGATTTCTTCTAACTATTGCGATACCTTTTGTGGTGGGAATTTTCATCACCAAGTATCGGATGCTAGTTATCACACCTATTTCGTATAACATGGGTATCCCAAAGATAACATTATAGGCAAAGTGTGTGTCGATTACCATGAAGTTGTATTCGAAAATGTGAGAGATTTCTTCTTCTTCCAGATCTATATGTAAATTTACCAAATTGATAATTGGGATGATGGCATTGCCTATCTCGATTGATAAAGTTTGGATCATGGCTAATTCTTTGAAAGGGAGGTTCACCCTTTTGTAAGCATCTAGTGTTAGAATGTTAATAACACTGCCATTGTCAACAAGTATTCTTTTTATGAAAAATTAGCAATATACCCATACATTACTAAAGCATCCTTATGTGGGATCTTCAGGTCCTTCATATCATCTTGATCTACTTTCCCGAGAGGAGATCATTCTACAATCATATTGATTACCCTTACTCTACATCAATTGAGCTTGGCATCTTTTAGCTTTCTCTGTTCGTTGTCTAAATTATAACTATCAGAAAAATTAGAGGAGGATTCTTATTTTTATTTTCAATAAATCTTTTCAAAGACCCTTCCTTTATCATCCTTTCTATTTCATCTTTTAGACATCTACATTCATTTGTAGGGTGTCCTAAATCTTTGTGGAATTCTCAATATTTGCTTTGTTCTTTTTCTCATAGGTAAAGGCATTCATTGACAAGTTATTAGGTCTATTAATAATTTTATTAACCATTCCATTAATCCCTATATTAGTTTTGATTTTTAATCAATTTTTTTGGATTAATTACTCTGTTAACCTGTAACACCCTTAAACCTAACCAATGCACCAGTTCAGGTACAGGATGTCACGTGACCAGTTCGACTGCTATTCTTTTTACTTTATTTAATACCCTTTATTTAGTTATCTCTATGTGATATTTCAATTTTATTGTACATATCAATTCACATCTCATAATACATATAACGTACATATACTAATCATATTAGCACATGTATAACTATAATAACAATGTTATTAATATTTAAAAACCGTTTAGTACAACTATCATTTACATATTCCTATTGTAATCAAATAATTTAAACTATTATCCATTTACAAACCTTTTGTATAATGTATGATGACTCTAAAATTCTAAACATATATATTTAATTCTACGTAATAATTGCTTAATAATAATGCAAGTACACAGTCAGCATGTAAACAAGGCTCGTGGTGGACTTTTCTTAACTATACAGATATCACAACAACTTCTATCATTGCTGGGACTTGATCTGCCATCTCACCCGACTTGATTACAACTTACGCATTAGCAAAAGCCAATGCGTTGAGCATAATTGCTCAGCAGCACATTCTAATACTATGAAAGTTATATATATTATGCTATCATTCAGTATTGTATCTATATTCCCTAGTTAATTATGAATTCCTTTGTTCATCCTTTATATGCCTATGCCCTCATATGCATATAGGAGCATTCTATATAATTTCTATCATTTTCGTATATCTATACATTATACTTTGTCATAGAATTTTTCAATCATTTATATATACATCTAATCATTTCCTTCCTTATTTTACTTATAACTATGGTCTTCATATTCTTTTTCTTATTATAGAATACAACTTTCTTATAATATTATACTTCTCTATATTTCACTTCTTCATGTATATCCATGTGTTAATTTGTTGAATATATTTTTAACTCTTTACCAATAATCCATATGTCATAAATAATATGTATCTTAATAATACTTGTAATTTTTTATCACTATATATTT
>CANXYI010071948.1:0-14932 GCA_948208565.1 Hura crepitans
TAGATTAACCATCTATCTAAGGATGGAATGCGGTACTGTATGTCAATTGAGTACCCAAAGCTTCCTGCAACTTCTTCCAAAACCTGGATATGAATCTCAGGTCTTGATATGAGATTATGGCTATTGGCACTCCATGTAACCGCATAATCTCATCAATATACAATCTAGCCAACTTCTCTAAGGAGTAGTCCATCCTTACTGGTATGAAATGGGATGTCTTTGTCAACCTATCTACGATCACCCAAATAGCAACATGTTTACTCCTAGTCAATGGCAATCCCATGACAAAATCCATGGTGATCTTCTCCCATTTCTATTTTTGAATTGCTATTGGGTGTAACAATCCCAAAGGAACTTGGTGTTGTGCCTTTACCTATTGACATGTCAAACATAAAGCCATATACTCTACTACCTCTCACTTCATTCCTAGCCACCAATAGTCAGGTTTTAACCCAAGGAACATCTTTGTACTTCCTGGGTGCATGGAATATGGAGCTTTATAAGCTTCTTTTAAGATCTGCACTTTTAATCCATCCATATCTGGCACACATAGCCTATTTTGGTAGTATAGGCTTCTATCATCACTTAAATCCTATCACCTTTCTCTTTTTAACCTTACTTATAGTGTGTAGTATATGTTTATCTCTCAACTGAGCTTTCTTTATCTGTTGTCTAAAGTCAGCTTTAACCTATAGTTCAGCCAAAATTGTGCCTTCTACTATATATTCCACTCTGGTGTGTATAAGCTTTAAGGTAGTAATAAGCTTCTTGCTTAAGGCATCCATAAACCATGTTTGCCTTCCCTGGATGGTAGTCGATCAAGCAATCATAGTCCTTCATTAACCTCATCCATTGCCACTGTCTCAAGTTCAACTCCCTTTGTTTAGGTAGATACTTTAAGCTTTTATCGTTATTGTAGATATAACACTTCTCTCTATACAAGTAATGTCTCTACACCTTTAATGCAAACATGATTGCAACTAACTCCAAATCATGTGTGGGGTAGTTCTTCTCATGACACTTTAGTTGCCTTAAGGCATTGGCAACTACCTTGCCCTCCTGTATCAATACATAGCCAAGTCCGTTATGTGAAGCATCACTATATAACACAAACTCTTTCCCTTGATCTAACAAGGTAAGGATAGGAGCCTCTATCAACTTCTACTTCAATCTATCAAAACTCGCTTGACACTTATCATCCCACTTAAACATCACATCTTTTCCTATCAATTGAGTCAGTGGAGCAGCAATCATTGAGAAACCTTTCATGAACCTTTAATATTAGCTTGCCAATCCTAGGAAACTCCATATCTCAGTCACATTCATAGGGGATTCCACTTTAACATGGCTTTAACTTTGCTCAGGTCCACTCTAATACCTTCAACTGAGGCAATATGACCTAAGAAAGCTACTTCTTCTAGCCAAAACTCACATTTACTTAACTTACCATACAAATACTTCTCTCTCAAAGTTTGTAACACAATCCTAAGGTGTTGTTCATATTCCTCTTGGGTTCTAGAGTACACCAAGATATCATCGGTGAACATAATAATGAATTGATCAAAATAAGGCTTGAAGATTCGATTCATCAAATCTATAAAGGCTACCGGGGCATTAGTGAGCCCAAATGGCATCACTAAGAACTCATAATGCCTATATCGAGTTCTAAAGGTAGTCTTAGGAATATCACTCTCCTTAATCCATAATAGATGGTATCCTAATCTCAAATCTATCTTGAAAAAGGCACTGGCACCTCACAACTAGGCAAAGAGATCATCGATCCTAAGTAATGGATATCTATTCTTAACTATCACCTTATTAAATTTCCTATAATTGATACACAACTAGAGTGACCTATCCTTTTTCTTCACAAACAACATAGGTGCTCCCTAGGGTGAAACACTAGGCCTGATAAATCCTTTATCTAACAACTCTTGCAACTACACCTTTAATACCTTTAACTCTATTGCTGCTATCGTATATGGTGTAATGGACACTGGATTCATGCTAGGATGTATCTCAATCTTAAAGTTTAACTCTTGATGTGGTAGTAATCCTAGTAACTTATCTAGAAACACATCAGCAAATTTATATACAACTAGTATCTAATCCAGGCTAGGGGTCGTAACACTCGTATCTACCATAGAAGCTAAGAATGCTTCATATCCCTTCCGAATGAGTCTTCTAGCTATAATAGCTAAAATAATGTTAGACATAGAGTCTCTTTTACCTATAATAGCCACCTCTTACACATCTGGGGTCTGTAGACTCAACCTTTTCTTTTCATAGTCAATCGCTACTATGTGCATTGACAACCAGTCCAAACCAAGTATGACATCAAACTCATGAAAGGGAAACTCTATTAGATCTGCTGGGAAGGTCTGATCATAAATCATTAGAGGATAGTGTTTATAAACTGTAGTCATTGTGACACTTTGGCCAATCGAGTTACACACTTGAATATCTAAATCTATAGGTTCTGGCTCAAGTCCCCTATCTTGTGCTTGTGTGATGTGAATGTAAGAAATGTGTCGATCCAGGATCTATCAAGGCTAATACTGGAACATTAAATAAAAGAAATGTACTAGAGATGACATTTAGAGCCTCGGCTTCCTCTTGAGCATAGATAGCATACTACCATGCCAGAGCTCTAGCATCTAATTTAGTCCTCTTACTAGTGCTCGACTGGTCTTGCCTTTACTATCTCAGGAATCTATTGAGAGCTGCTACAACTGATGCTTGGGTTTGTGCAGCCTTTGTCTGCCTCTAAAGGCAATTTCTCTGGTAATGATCCCTAGCTCCACATATAAAGTACTCACCTCATCTGAACTGCCAGCACTGGCCCCAGTGTCTCCTCTGGCAACTCCCACATGTTAGAGATGCACTTTTAGTTATAGATATTACAGCACTCGAGGCCTACTAAGATGGAGATGGCTAAGGCCTAAGAGGTAAAGCTTTACTAGAACTATATGATAGAGCCTGCCTCTGAGACTACTAGCCTATCTATCTCTGGGACTACTAAATAGGTTGAAAATCCCTATATCTCTTACCCCCTTATAGGGCTAAGCTGGTCTGACTCATAGTAGAAGGTCTTTTCCTCTGGTTCAACACCTTTTTCTCTTATAACATCTCTTCTATATCATATACTACAACTACTAGGCCCAGAGGTGAGTACAGCCACTCTAGAACCTAGTGATGCTATTCACTGGCCACCACCTTAGCCTCGACCTCAGACTCAGGCTTCCCCAGCATTAGTGCAGTAAATAGTAGACTTGCTGAGACACATTGCAACAACTCCACCACCAATACCACCACTAGCTCTAACTTTTGTTGCACCTCTACCACCTCCACCAGCTTCCCTAATACTGTAGAAGACTTATCTAAAGAGGGTGAAGAAGATGGGAACTGTAGACTTCCTAAGTGTGAGAGAGGATGATGTAGTGAGAGCAAAATATTGACTGGGCAGACCACAAGGATTTTAAAGCAGTTGTAGTGTTTAGAGGAGGAGTGTCTAAAGTGCTCCACCTCTTTATTGCAGGAAGAAGCCTTCTACTGGTGGGATACCTTGAGGAAGAGGAAGGCAGTAGCTGATATCACCTGGGAGTTCTTTTTAAAGGAATTTTAGAAGAGGTACATTCCTTAGTCCTACAAGGATAAGAGGAGGCAAGAATTATTCGATTTGAAGCAGGGAAGGAGATTAGTTTTAGAGTATAGAAAGGACTTCACTTACTTGAGTAGGTATGTAGTAGAGTTCATTCTGACTGATGAGGAGATGTGTGAGAGGTTCGAGAAGGTCTTCAATGTTGAGCTAAGGATGCAGATCTCTACTCCAAAGATCAGAGACTTTTTAGAGTTAGTAGCTACTGCATATGATACGAAAAAGATACTATAGAAGAATAGGGAGTTATTCTAGCTAAATAGACCTTTTACTATGGGTCAGACTAGCTTAGCCCCAAGAGGGGGCAATAGACAAAGGGACTTCTAGCTTAGTCAACAGTCCCAGAGATAGACATGCTAGCAATCCCAAAGGTAGGCTCCATCACAGAGGTTTGGTCAGGGTTTTCCTCCTAGGCCTTGACCACCTCCATCTCAGTAGGCCTCAAGTGCTCTAGTATCCACAACTAGAAGTGTACCTCTAACATATGGGAGTTGTTAGATAAGACACTAAGGACAATGCTAGCAGTTCAGATAAGTTGAGTGCTTCGTATATGGAGCTAGAGATCATTTTTAAAGAGATTGCCCTTAGAGGTAGACAAATGCTATACAGACCCAGGCATCAGTTGTAACAGCTTCCAATAGAGTCCTGAGATAGTAGAGGTAGGATCAATTGAGCACTAGCTAGAGCATTAGGTTAGAGACTAGAGCTTCGACACAACAGTATGCTATCTATGCTCGGGAGGAAATCGAGGCTATAGACATCATCGCTGGTATATTTCTTTTATTTGATGTTCTAGTATTAGCCCTAATAGATCCTAGATTGACACATTTTTACATTTGCACCACACAAGCATGAGATAGAGGACTTGAGCTAGAACCTATAGATTTGGATATTCAAGTGAGTAACCCGATTGGCCAGAGTGTGATAGTGAACAAAGTTTATAGACACTATCTTATGATGATTTATGATTAAACCTCCTTAATAGATCTGAAAGAGCGTCCTTTTCATAAGTTTGTTATGGACTGGCTATCAGAGCATAAAGCAATAATTGACTGTGAAAAGAAAAGGTTAAGTCTATAGATCCTAGATGGACAAGAGGTGACTATTATGGGTAAAAGAGACTCCCTATCTAACATCATTTTATCTATTACATCCAGAAGACTCATTCGAAAGGGATGTAAAGCATTCTTAGCTTCTATGATAGATACGAGTGCTACGACCCTTAGCTTGGATCAGATACTAGTTGTGTCTAATTTTTTTGATGTGTTTCTAAATGAGTTACTAGGATTGCCGCCATAATAGGAGTTAGAATTTGAGATCGAGATATATCCTAGCATGAATCCAGTGTCTATTACACCATATAGGATGGCACTAGCAAAGTTAAAAGAGTTAAAGGTGCAGTTGTAGGAGTTGTTAGATAAAGGCTTTATCAGGCCTAGTGTTTCACCTTGAGGAGCACCTGTGTTGTTTATGAAGAAGAAGGATGGGTCACTTCGATTGTGTATCGATTATAGGCAATTGAATAAGGTGACAGTTAAGAATAAATATCCATTACCTAGGATAGATGATCTTTTTAACCAGTTAAGAGGTGTCAATGTCTTTTCAAAGATAGATATGAGGTCAGGATATCATTAGTTGCAGGTTAAGAAAAGTGATATTCCTAAAACTACCTTTAAAACTTGATATGGGCATTATGAGTTCTTAGTGATGCCATTTAGGCTTACAAATGCCCCAGCAGCCTTTATGGATTTAATGAACCTGATCTTTAAGCCTTATTCAGATCAGTTTGTTGTTGTGTTCATTGATGACATCTTAGTGTACTCTAGAGCTCGAAAAGAACATGAACAATACCTCAAAATAGTGTTGTAGACTTTAAGAAAGAAGCGGTTGTATGATAAGCTAAGTAAATGTGAGTTTTAGTTGGAAAAGGTAGCATTCTTAGGTTATACTGCCTTAGCTAAAGGTGTTAGAGTGGACCCGATCAAAGTTAAAGCGGTGTTAGAATGAAATCCTCTTTAGAATGTGATTGAGATTCGGAGTTTCCTAAGATTGGTAGGCTACTATCGAAGGTTTGTGAAAGGCTTCTCAATGATTGCTGCACCACTGACACGATTGATAAGAAAAGATGTGAAGTTTAAGTGGGATGATAAATGTTAAGTTAGTTTTGATATATTGAAGTAGATGTTAAGAGAAGCTCCTATCCTTACTCAACCAGAATAAGGGAAGGAATTTTTGGTGTATAGTGATACTTCACACAATGGACTTGGTTATGTATTGATGCAAGAAGGCAAGGTGATTGCATATGCCTTTAAGTAGTTGAAGCCTTATGAGAAGAACTACTTGCCACACTTTTTGGAATTAGCGGTGATTGTGTTTGCATTTAAGGTGTGGAGACATTACTTGTATTGAGAGAGGTGTTACATCTACACTGACCATAAAAGCCTGAAGTATTTACCCACACAGAAGGAGCTGAACTTGAGACAATGGTGATGGATGGAGTTAATCAAGGACTATGATTGCTTAATTGACTACCATCTAAGGAAGGCGAATGTAGTTGCAAATGCCTTGAGCAGGAAGCTTATTGCTACCTTAAAGCTAATGCATGCTAGAGTGGAATACGCAGCAGATAGTGTAGTGTTAGCTGAATTGTAGGTTAAGGCTAACTTTAGGCAGTAAGTAAAAGATGCTCAACTGAGAGATAAACAGATGGTGCAGACTATGAGTAAAGTTAAAGAGGGGAAGGTAACAAGATTTGAGTGAAGTGAGGATGGAAGCATATATTATTAGAATAGGCTTTGTGTACCAGAGTGGATGGATTAAGAGTGAAAATTTTAAAAGAATCTCATAAAGCTCCATATTCCATACACCCAAGAAGCTTAAAGATGTACCTTGGGTTGAAACCCTATTATTGTTGGCCAGGAATGAAATAAGAGGTAGCAGAATATGTGGCTCGATGTTTAACATGTCAACAAGTGAAAACAAAACACCGAGTTCCTTCAAGATTGTTACATCCAATAGCAATTCTGGAATGTAAATGGGAGAAGATTACTATGGATTTTGTGATGGGATTGCCATTGACTAGAGGCAAATGTGATGCAATATGGGTGATTATAGGCAAGTTGACCAAGATAGCCCACTTCATACTAGTACAGATAGATTACTCTTTAGAGAAGCTGGCTAGATTTTATATTAATGTGATTGTGCATTTACATAGAGTGCTAGTAGCCATCATCTCAGATTGAGACCCGAGATTTACTTCTAGGTTTTGGAAGAAGTTACAAGAGGCATTAGGTACTCGATTGACGTACAACATGACATTTCATCCTCAGATGGATAGACAATCAAAATGGGTGATACAAGTGTTAGAAGATATATTGCGTAGCTGTGCGATAAAATTTAAAAGCAACTAGGATCAATACTTGTCATTGGTTGAGTTTGCATACATTAATAGCCACTAGGTTAGTGAAGTGGGAGAAAATAAGATTGTTTGGTCTAACTTGATCAAAGATATCGAACAGAAAGTTAAGATTATAAAAGAGAGATTAAAAGCTACCTCAGATTGACAGAAGTCGTATGGTAATTTAAAAAGGCGAGACATTAAGTATGGAGTCAGTGATTAAGCGTTCTTAAAAGTGTCACCTTGGAAGAAAATGCTCAGATTTGGCAAGAAAAAGGAAACTTAATCCCACATTTATTGGACCCTACAAGATCACGAAAAGAGCGGGACCTTTAGTGTATAGGTTAGCATTGCCACCTGAGCTACAGTAGATACATGACTTTTTCATGTATCGATGTTGAGGCGATAAAGATAAGATCCATCATATGTGATAGCTACAAAGGAGATACAAGTCTAGCCAACTTGACCTATAAAGAAGAGCCGTTGTGGATTTTGGCAAAAGAAGTGAAGCAGTTGAGGAACAAGTCTATCCCCTTAGTAAAGGTGTTGTTAAGGCACCACAATATAATAGAGGCCTTGTGGGAAAGCAATGAACAAATGCAGATGTAGTATAATCATCTCATTACCACAGGTAATTTCGTGGATGAAATTTCTTAAAAGGGGAAGATTTGTAACACCCGTAAGTTAGGGTTCTAAGAATAGTACCTTCTAGGCCTAAGTGATATTCCCTACAGTGTGAGGTATCACCACGAGGCCAAAAAAGGGGTGTATTTCTCATAAAAGTTTAACGGGCTTGAAACAAATGAATTTAAAAATTTAGCAAAACTAATAAATCATTTCAGGTCAACAACTAGTGTATAAGGAGATAATAAGATTTTGTGTCGGGATAGCTACAGGATGTACTCGAACGGATACCATACCTTGAACCTCAAAAATTCCAATGAGTATGATGAAGAAGGAATTTTTATTTTCTAAGGTCTTTTGATATTTTTATTGAATATTTTTATTCTAGCGGGTGAATAATGTCAAAAAGTCAACTATTAAATTTTGACTTAAAATTTTACATGGGCCTTAGTGACACTAATCAAGGATTTTTAAAATTGAAATGAATATTTTTGGAGGTCTAGAGAATTTTTTATGAATTTCTGAAGTGTCAAAAAGTATCAAGAGAAAACGAGTTGTCGGATTGCCACGTGTTGCAATTGGGGCCACCCACTTACCCCTGTATAAAGGCCCACGCATGTGCATGGGTCACATGTGTAAAAGCTTCATCTTCCACCCTTCAATCCCTAAAATCCCAACTCTATATCTCTCTCTCTTCTATTCTTTTTCTTCATTTTCTCTCTCCTATCTCTACCAAATTTCACACAAAATTATATGAATCTTAACCTCTATGATCTCTAAAAGCTAAATCCTTCGACAAAAATTGAAAATAGAAACTAGGAAGAGACAAATCACACTTGAATGAATAGTGCTAAATTCTTGTGCAAGTGTTTTTAATTCAATTTTTATTTTTGTTTTGGGTAGGTTAGGGCATTATAAGAATAGCCATGGTCTTAGATTTCCATTTGGAGTTTTGTAGTATTTTTGAGAATTTTTCTAAGATAAAGATGTGTATGTTTAGGTTCCAAAGAAGCCATTGAAGGAGACTAAGGTTTCAAGGCTTTAAGTGGTAGAGAAAAGGGTGTTTTCACACCTTAGGTATGTAGAATAGACTTAAACTTAGTATGTCAATTGATTTGCCATGAAATTATGCATATATGGTGTATAGAATTGTGTGTTTATGGTGTTAGGCATAACATTAAGGTAAAATGATGGTTTATTGGTATTAATGAACTCAAAATAATAGGTTTGCATGAAAATTTGGGAATGAATTTAGGTGTGTGTGCATGTGTGTATTATGGCCAAATGGTATGTGTAATGTGGTATGTTAGGTATAGTTATGCATATGACATGTAAAACATGATAATGGCATGTAAATGAAGTGTGTAAGCCAAACTTGAAAGTGGATGACAGTACTAAAATGTATAGCATGAAATTTGGGCAAAATAATGGCTTATTTGAGTATACGAAGTGTGCCTAAGCAATACCTAAGAAATTGGTGTGGAATTGTGTACCATTTTGTGACCTAAGTGTGAAATATGTCTCATGGATGAACATGTGAGGAAATGATGTACAAGTATTGAGTTTGGAGTTGGTATGGTTTATATCATGAAAGGCATGAAACCTAGAATTGACTAAATGAATAGTAACATTGTTGTAAACATACCAAATGAATAGGGATTTTGTGACAATAGGTGAAATATGACATTTTATGTGTAACATGGCATATCGTATGATCTAGTGACATAATAGACATAAGAATTAGTAAAATTTAGGATAACAATCTTAAATGGGTAATAAATTGTAATTTGGCCCATCAGTTAGACACCTACTAGTTGGGTTGACCGATCAACAAGGGAGTTAGCAGCTGCTAGGTAGTTTGGTCTTGCATGGCCACTATTGTCTATTAGATGTGGCAGGTGTAGCTACCGAGGTTCTGTGATAAACCCTATATACTCGAGTATTAGGAGGTCCACTTGGGATAATCCTTGCTACCTATTTGATATCTGTGGATATTAAGAGGTCTTATGAGGCTAATCCCTGCTATCCACCTGTGATGCTTTAGAGATATGACTTGGGGTATTGGGAGGTCCCACAGGGCTGATCCTTGCTATCCCATTTGTAGATATTGGGAGTTCTATGGATTGATCATTACTACCTGTTAGTCCAGTATTGGGAGGTCTACGGACTAATCCCTGCTATCGAGCAAGGTAGATGGAACTACTGAGGTTTAAAATGTGGGCCACTGCATAAGATAGATCTCACTATTCGGTGTCTTAAAGTGTCGTCTGTCTATTTTGGGCCTATAATATATTGGGCTTAATTATGAACTAAATAAATAAAACTGACTTGATAAAAGAATTGGAAATAATGGAATAGGGTAATTGGCATATATGCTGATGTGTTACATGACTCATATGAGTGCCTGCATGTGTGACATACTTTATTTTATCTATTCTACCACTGAGTTTATACTCAGTACGTCGGTGTTTCAATGCATAAGCTATAGATTTGTTAGCTGATCAACTTCAGCAAGAGCCAATGTAGCTACCCTAGAGTCTTTTAGTTATCTTTTTGTCTCTCTTTTGGTTTTGATAGTTAGTCACTCATGTATATTAGGTGTAGAGTGGGTAGTGTGTGTGAAGTATATAAAATTGGCTTAGTAACATTAATTGTTTGTATAAACCTAACTTTTGATATATATGAAAATACTTGTTTATGTTTGCATGTCTATGGGTCTCAAACCCTGCACACTATTATGTGTTGGCTGATGTTGATTTGGGGACTAGAAGGGTTTAAGAATGGAGTTATGAGTAAAAGTTATCTTAGAAGTGTTTTCTAGGCAAAGGAAATTTTTGGGTTCTTCACCCGAGTAGCCATTATGCTGCCTTATTTTCTATGAATGCTTAATAGTCATAATATAGTGTTTTAATAGTTTAAAATATGTATTAATAAAGGATTAATCAGATAGAAACACTAAAAGGTTAGGTTAAGTCAAAGTTATATAAGTGTTAAACGAAAGGTCCTTAGGGAAATCCAAGGATGGGTAACGTCACAGGAAGTAGCACACTTTACCTATTTTCGTCAGGAATAGGCAGGGGATGTTACATCGAGTGGTATCAAAGTAGGTTTAGGCATTCCTAGGCATCCTATACATGAGTGCTTGAGGCTATGATTTTATTTGTGTCAAGCTACACTACTTGAATTTGATAAGTGTTTTTGTACAATTGTTGAGACGATGAGTGAGCAGACCCCACCAGATTAAGGGGAAGAGGTGGCCAGTCATTCTCCTACCACCCTACATGGTCTAGAGGTGAGTGTAGCCACTCAAAAACCTAATGATGCTACTCACCAGCTGCCACCTCAGCCTCAGCCTTAGACTTAGGCTTTCCCAGCATTGCTGCAGAAAATAATAGACTTGCTGAGACACATTGCAACACCAATACCACCACCAACTTTAGTTCCTGCTGCACCTCTTTCACCTCTACTAGCTCCCCCAACACTGTAGAAGACTTATCTAAAGAGGGTAAAGAAGATGGGAACTATAGAGTTCCTAAGTGTAAGGGAGGATAATGCATCGAGAGTAGAATATTGGCTGGGGTAGATAACAAGGATTTTAGAGCAGCTAGAGTGTTCAGAGGAGGAGTGTCTAAAGTGCTCCACCTCCATGTTGTAGGAAGAAGCCTTCCACTAGTGGGATACCTTAAAGAAAAGGAAGGCAATAGCTGACATCACCTAGGAGTTATTTTTAAAGGAATTTCGAAAGAGGTACATTCCTGAGTCTTACAAGGACAAGAGGAGGTAGGAATTCTTCGATTTGAAGCATGGAAGGAGATTAGTTTCAAAGTATGAGAAGGACTTCACTTACTTATGCAGATATGTAGCGAGTTCATTTTGACTAGCGAAGAGAAGTGTAAGAGGTTCAAGAAGGGCCTTAATGTTGAACTGAGGATACAGATCTTTACTTCAAAGATTAGAGACTTTTTAGAGTTAGTAACTGCTGCATATGATATGGAAGAGATTGTACAAGAAAAGAGGGAGCTATTCTAGAGAAAAAGACCTTTTACTGTGGGTCAGACTAGCTTAGCCCCAGGAGGGGGCAAGAGATAGAGCGACTTTTAGCCTAGTCAGTAGTCTTAGAGGTAGACAAGCTAGTAGTCCTAGAGGCAGGCTCTATCACATAGGTCTAGTAAAAGTTTTCCTCCCAAGCCTCAACCACCTCCATCTTAGTAGGCCTTGAGTGCTCTAATAACCATGGCTAAAAGTGCACCTCAGACATATGAGAGTTCCTAGAGGAGACACTGGGGCTAGTGCTAGCAGTTTAAATAAGGCGAGTGCTTCGTATGCAGAGCCAAAGATCATTTTCAGAGGGATTGCCCTCAGAGGTAGACAAAAGATATACAGACCTAAGCATCAGTTGTAGTAGCTTCCAGTAGACCCCCGAGACAATAAAGGCAGATCAACTGAGCACTAGCTAGAGGACTAGGTCAGAGACTAGAGCTCTAACACGGTAATATGCTAACTATGCCCGGGAAAAAACCAAGGCTCTAGACATCATAACTAGTACATTTCTTTTATTTGATGTTCCAGTATTAGCCCTAATAGATCCTAGATTGACACATTTTTATATTTGCACCATACAAGCATGAGATAGAGGACTTAAGCCAGAACCTACAGATTTGGATATTTAAGTGAGTTACTCAATTGGCTAGAGTGTGATAGTGAACACAGTTTATAGACACTGTCCTATGATGATTCATGATCAAACCTTCTTAGCAGATCTTATAGAGCTTCCCTTTTCATGAGATTGATGCCATACCTAGCATGGATTGGCTATTAGAGCATAAAGAAATAATTGACTGTGAAAAGAAAAGGTTGAGTTTGCAGAACCCAAATGGGCAATAGGTGACTGTTATGTGTAAAAGACTCCATATCTAACATCATTTTAGCTATTATAGCTAGAAGACTCATTCGAAAGGGATGTGAAGCATTCTTAGCTTCTATGATAGATATAAGTGTTACGACCTCTAGCTTGGATTAGATACTAGTTGTGTGTAATTTTCTTGATGTGTTTCTAGATGAGTTATAAGGATTGCCTCCATATCAAGAGTTAGACTTTGAGATTGAGATATATCCTTATGTGAATCTAGTGTCTATTACACCATATAGGATAGCATTAGTAGAGTTGAAGGAGTTAAACGTGTAGTTATGGGAGTTGTTAGATAAAGGCCTCATTAGGCCTATTATTTCACCCTGAGAAGCACCTGTGTTGTTTATAAAGAAGATGGATGCATCGCTTCGATTGTGTATTGATTATAGGCAATTGAATAAGGTGATAGTTAAGAATAAATATCCATTGCTTAAGATCGATGATCTTTTTGACTAGTTGTGAGGTGTTAGTGTCTTTTCCAAGATAGATATGAGGTCAGGATATATTAGTTTCGGGTTAAGGAGAGTGATATTTCTAAGACTACCTTTAGAACTCAGTATGGGCATTATGAGTTCTTAATAATGCCATTTAAGCTTACTAATGCCCCAGCAGCCTTTATGGATTTGATGAACCAGATCTTTAAACCTTATTTAGATCAGTTTGTCATTGTGTTCATTAATGACATCCTAATATACTCCAGAAATTGAGAGGAACATGAACAACACCTCAAGATAATGCTATAGATTTTAAGAGAGAAGTAGTTGTATACTAAGCTAAGTAAATGTAAGTTTTGATTGGAAGAGGTAGCATTCTTGGGTCATATTGCCTCAGTTAAAGGTATTAGAGTAGACTTGAGCAAAGTTAAATTGGTGTTAGAATGGAATCTTCCTTGGAATGTGACTAAGATTCAGAGTTTCCTAGGATTGGTGGGCTATTATCGGAGGTTTGTGAAAGGCTTCTTAATGATTGTCGCTCCACTAACACGATTGACAAGAAAAAGATGTGAAGTTTGAGTGGGACAATAAGTGTTAAGCTAGTTTTGACAGATTGATGCAAATGTTAACAGAAGCTCTTATCCTTACTCAAATAAAATAAGGGAAGGAATTTGTGATCTATAGTGATACTTCACACAATTGACTTGGTTATGTATTGATGCAGGAAGGCAAGGTGATCACACATACATCTAAGTAGCTGAAGCCTCAAGAGAAGAACTACCTTCCACATGATTTGGAATTAGCGGTGATTGTGTTTGCATTCAAGGTGTAGAGACATTACTTGTATAGAGAGAGGTGTTACATCTACACTAACCCTAAAAGCCTGAAGTATTTACCCACACAAAGAGAGCTGAACATGAGACAATAGTGATGGATGGAGTTAATCAAAGACCATGATTGCATGATTGACTACCATCTACGGAAGGCAAATGTAGTTGGGGATGCCTTGAGCAGGAAGTTTATTGCTACCTTGACTCTAATGCATGCCAGAATGGAATATACAATAAAAGGTGCAGTATTGGTTGAACTGTAGGTTAAAGCTAACTTTAGGCAATAGGTAAAAGAAGCTCAACTAAGAGATGAACAGATGGTGCAGACTGTGAGTAAGGTTAAAGAGGGGAAGGCAATAAGATTTGAGTTAAGTGAGGATGGAAGCCTATACTCTTAGAATAGGCTATGTGTACTAGATGTGATGGATTAAAAGTGTAGATTTTAAAAAAAGCTCATGAAGCTCCATATTCCATGCACCTAGGAAGCACGAAGATATACCTTGGGTTAAAACCCCATTATTAGTGGCTAGGAATAAAACGAGAGGTAGCAGAATATGTGGCTCAATGTTTAACATGTCAACAAGTGAAGGCAGAACACTGGGTTCCTTCTAGATTGTTACATCCAATAGCAATTCCGGAATGGAAATGGGAGAAGATCACTATGGATTTTGTGATAGGATTGCCACTGACCAGAGGCAAGTGTGATGCGATATGGGTGATTGTAGATAGGTTGACCAAGATAGCCCACTTCATACTAATGTAGATGGATCATTCTTTGGAGAAGCTAGCTGGATTGTATATTGATGAGATCGTACATTTACACGAAGTGCCAGTAGCTATCATCTTAGATCGAGACTCAAGATTTACTTCCAAGTTTTGGAAGAAGTTACAAAAGGCATTAGGTACTCGATTGACATACAGCATTGCACTTCATCCTTAGATGGATAGACAATCGCAACAAGTGATAATGGTGTTGGATGATATGTTGGGTAGCTACACAATAGAATTTAAAGGCAATTGGGATCAACACTTGTTATTGGCTTAGTTTGCATACAACAATAGCCACTAGGCTAGCTTAGG
>CANXYI010072072.1:0-10250 GCA_948208565.1 Hura crepitans
GATATGATGAATGTGAAATGAAGCACACCTAGTTTCCTCACTTTTGTCCTAAAAATATTCGTGGTATCTTGCTAAGCCAGTCTGAGCATTTTTTGTAATTCCCATATGTCAAGATTTTTCTAAAAGGGATCACCTTCCTCGAGGATAAGCCTTAACATATATTTATATGAATTTTTCTATCCTTATCTAGGTATAAGCATCTGAAGCATGTCTCAACCTTAGACATCATCTTGAATATATTTGTATACAAACTTTTCTATCCTTATCTAAGAAAGGATAAGTAATCTTCTATTATGAAACTATTCTAAAGACTCTTATATGTGACTCATGTCTTTTTGAATATAGCAAGATATATATTTTTTTCAACTAGTAATAAAGAGAAAATTGCACATAACCAAGCTGTGAATTATTATAAAAAAATTTATGATAGAACACTTGGCTGTAAAATGTGGTTATTTTTTTTGAATTTTGTAATATGGCCATTTTATCAAAACTGACAACTTATCTATAATCTTTGGTGGATTATTTTCTCTTCTTGATAATTTATCTTGATGACGAAAACAAATCTTGTGTCATATGACTGATCTCCCTTTTTTCTCTCTTTTTTTTCTTTTTTTTGTTATTATTTATTAATAATCCCAAGAGCCAGAATAGTCCACCGTTTAAACTAATGTTCCTGGTTCATGAGCACTCTCTATTTACCCTGACCTTTAGATCATCTTCAGATGTAGGCTCAATAAATCTCCTCTTAATTTTCTTTACTGGTATGTCCCCATATTTTCTTTTAATTATTCAGTCACATTTTTAAGATATTTTAATTGAAGTCTTAATTCCTCATTTCCCTTTTTATATGTCCAAAGATTTTTCTATCATAATGCTTCTTTTGAGAGTAGTGAAATGGGATAGTGCAAAAGGGATAATAAAAAGAATGATTCTTTAAAATGATATACCAAATAGAAAAGCAAACAAAATTTATTTTGATATGTCCATAATCATTGCTAACTTCTCACATTAGACCATCCTCTTTTTTAAACATAATATTTTCTCACCATATCAGCATTAATGGGCTTGGAGAGTTCTTTACCATCCATATTTGTTAGAATTAATGCACCTCCTAAAAAGGCCTTCTTTATTATATATAGCCCTTCATATTTGGGCGTCCATTTCCCTCTCGAATCTTATTGCCATATAATGATTTTCTTTAAGACTAGATCCCCTTCTCGAAATCTCCTAGGCTTCAGCTTCTTAGCATGGGCCCTTATAAGTCGCCTTTGGTACAATTGGCCATGATATAATACCGACAATCTTTTTTTGTCTATCATATTCAACTGGTCATATCACCTTCATACCCATTCATTATCTTCTAAGTCTGCCTCTAAGATAACTCTCAATGATGGGATCTCAACTTTAATAGGCAGCACAGCCTCCATTCCATATACGAGAGAGTATGGAGTAGCATCTATAGAGGTCCTTACTGTTGTTCTGTACCCGTGTAATGCATAGGGCAACATCTCATGCCAATCCTTATAGGTGACAACCATCTTCTGCACTATTTTCTTTGTGTTTTTATTTGCCGCCTCTACTGCTCATTCATCTTAGGCCTGTAAGGTGTAGAGTTATGGTGAATAATTTTGTACTGCTTACATATTTCCTCCATTGCTTTATTATTGAAGTTTTTGGCATTGTCTATAATTATTCTTTCTGGCAAGCCATACCGACATATGATATTGTTCCTTATAAACTTAACTACTACACCCTTGGTCACATTTGTATATGAGGTAGCCTTTATCCATTTAGTGAAATAATCAATTGCGAATAGTATAAATCAATGCCCATTTGATGCCTTTGGCTTAATGGGGCCGATAACTTCCAATCCCTAAACTAAAAAAGGCCACGATGATGATAACACATTTAAAGCTGAAGCAGGTGAGTTAATCTCATTGGCATATATCTGGCATTTCCAACATTTACAAATAAAATTTATGCAATTAGATTCCATTTTCATCTAATAATATCCTAACCATAGAATTTTCCTTACCAAAGCATGCTCGTTTAAATGAGTACCACAAAATCCTTTGTGTACCTCCTTTACTAATTTTTAAGCTTGCTTTTCATCCACACATCTGATTAGGGTAGTATCATAATTTCTTTTGTATAAGACCTCTCCTGCCAGGAAAAAATTACTGTTATACCATCTAGATACTTCTCATCTTTGATATATTAGAGAATGTCGTGATACCATGGCTTTCCATTTACTTCCTGCTCAACATATGCGCAATAGGCATGAGTTCTTTTAACCTCAATCTTAATGGGCGGCGTTTTTCCATAATCATCTAACCGAAACATGGCCGCCAATGCTACTAAGGCATCCGCAATCTAATTTTTTATTCGAGATATATGCTCGAATTCAATATAATAAAATTGCCTTATCAACTCCTGAATGTATTCTTGATATGGGATTAATTTAGCATCTCTAGTTTCCCATGTCTTATGTAACTGATTTATCACTAAAACAGAGTCTCCATAAACCTCCAATAGTTTGATCTTCATTTCTATTGCCAATTGTAAGCCCATTACACAAGCTTTATATTTAGCTATATTGTTGGTGCATTCAAAACATAATTTTGCTATCACTGGATAATAATTTCCTTTAAGAGCTATCAGAATTACCCTAATTCCATGACCCAATGCATTAGAAGCCCAATCAAATTTCATTATCCATTTTTTTAACCCTTCAGATGTTTTTTCTAAGACCATCAAATTTTCATCTGGGAACTCTAAATTATCTTCGTGGGTTTTTTTCAGTATTTTGCTCTGATAAAAAGTCTATGATGGCTCCTCCTTTAATAACTTTTTGAGTGCTGTATATAATTTCATACTAATAAAGTAATACTTGCCATCGTGTAATCCTTCCTATAAGTGCTGGCTTTTCAAAGATATACTTGGTGGGGTCCATTCTAGAAATCAAGTAAGTTGTATGGGACAACATATAATATCTTAGGCATTTTGCGGTCTATGCTAAAGCAGCATAGGTTTTCTCTAAAAGAGAATATTTTTCTTCATAACTTGTAAATTTCTTGCTTACGTAATAAATCACCTGGTCTTTTCCACTTTCGTTATATTGTCCCAACATTGCCACTAAGGATTTATCATGCACTATCAAGTATAATAATAGGGGTTTTCCAGTAGTCGGAGGTTGTAATATGGGCGGATTTTTCAAGTATTCCTTAATCTTATCTAATGCTTATTGGCACTTCTCATCCCATTTGTTAGGATTGCTTTTCTATAATAGATCGAAGATAGGCTCACATGTGTTTGTCAATTAAGATATGAATCGGGCTATATAATTTAATCTCCCCATGAAACTTTTCACCTCATTTTCCATCCTTGGCGGTGACAATTCCTTAATAGCTCGAACTTTATCAAGATCTACCTCAATTTCTTTCTGGCTTATTACAAATCCTAATAATTTCCCCGAGGTTATCCCAAAAATGCATTTTACCGGATTCATCCTAAGCTTATATCTTCTTAGCCTTTTAAATACTTTTTTCTAGTACCATAACATGATCCTCTGTTGAACGTGACTTAACTATCATATCGTCAACATATACCTTGACTTCTTTATGCATTAGATCATAGAATAGGCTAACCATTGCTCTTTGATATATGGCTCCTGCATTTTTCAGTCCAAATGGCATTACCTTGTAACAGAAGGTTCCCCAAAGAGTAATAAAGCATGTCTTTTCTTTATCATCCCAGAATAATTTAATTTAACTATATCCAGAGAATCTATCCATGATGGAGAACATGTAATGGCCAGCGGTGTTATCCACTAATACATCTATATGGGGTAGTGGGAAATTGTCTTTGGGGCTTGCCTTGTTTAGGTTTTTATAATATACACACATTCTCACCTTTCCATCCTTTTTTAGAAGTGGTACAATATTTGCTACCTACTCAGGGTATTCAACCACCTCTAAAAATCCTACTTCGAGTTGCTTTTTAACTTATTCTTTAATTTTCAAAAGTACTTTTAGTTTTATCTTCCTTAATTTTTGCTTAATGGGTCAACATTCTAGCTTCAGGGGTATCTTATGGACAACTATATTAGTATCTAACCTAGGCATACCCTGATAAGACTATGCAAAGTCATCCATATATTCTCTTAGTAATTTAACCATCCTTTCTTTTAATTCACTGGGTAATTTACTATATATTCTAACTTCTTTAGGATTTTCCTTTGTTCCCAAATTTACTATTTCTAGGGGTTCTTATGGCGATTCGCTAATTTTCTCCTTATGTCCCTATAACTTCTCAAATTCAGACACTATTACTTCGTCTTCATCTTTTTCTTCGTCAGACTCCATTTGATATAGAGATATTCAAAATTATATTTTGGTTTTTCCACATGCATATCATCTAAAGAATCATTATTCCTGGAAGAATATAAAAACAATAATAAAAAAAGGCTTTTTAGGAGAGGTAAAAGGAAATTTCTAGAATGAAGTGTAAATTTATTCATAAAGAAAGTTCAACATACTAGAAACTTTTAGCTTTAAATATAGCTAAAAGTAACATAAGTTACATATAGGCATTCATGGTAAATAATAAAGTTTTAGGGTTATTGAGGACATTACTTTAATTGGGAAGGGAATTCAAAGATCCTCCAGTTTTCAAATTCTTGCTCTAACTGACAAAGGTATAAATAATTCTGTGCTGATCCTTCTTTTTCATTAGCACTTATCATAGTAAGCCCTTTTTTCAAAGAGTTCCCTTTTTCCACAATGTTATCTGACTCCGGTGTGGGCCATCCTGCATTTCTGAACACCTGCATTAATGGGGGAAATTGGGCATGATCGCATTTCAATTCATTCACTCTTTCCCTCTTTTTCATTCTTATTTTATCGTAACGGGTTACGTGATACCCTAAACCTGCCCTAAAATTATTTCCCTTAGGCTCCAGATATTTAACCATTCCCTGTTTGTTCTTTCCTAGATCGGTGCCTACCTAGTACCCTTGTGCTAGCATTACCTGAGCAGACATCTGTGAGGCATTAGAAAAGTTTGGTTTCATCAACTTTTCCTTGAGGGTTTCATAAATCATGTTTACTACTTCAAAAGTCTGAAAAGACCTCTAAATTCCCTCGTCGATTGCCTCAATATCCTGATCTTTGACAGGTTTAGATCCACGGATCTCCTCCTCCCCGTAAACCTCAATCAACTGCCCATTGATAATGAATTTAATCTTTTGGTGTAAAGAGGAGGGAACTATCCCCACACTATAAATCCATGGCCTCCCCAGTAACATACTATAGGTTAGATTTATATCCATCACTTGAAAAGGTATTTGGAACACTGTGGGACCCACCTGAATTAGAAGTTTAATCCTCTGATAACATTTCTTCTAATGCCATTAAATGCTCGGACAATCATTAAGCTTGGCCTTATGAAGGATTCATCAAAGGGAAGCTTACCTAAAGTGGATTTGGGCATTACATTTAAGGATGATCCATTGTCTACTAGCACTTTTGCTATTGAATAATTCTTGCATTTTACTTAGATATGTAAGGCCCTGACATGGCCTGTTCCTTCAAAGGGGATTTCTTCATCTGTAAAAGTTATGTAATTTGCTGACATTACATGCCTGACAATATTATTGAGGTTTTCCACTGATATATCATGATGAATGTATGCTTGGTCCAGGATTTTTAATAACGCAGCTTGGTGAGGCTTAGATGCCATGATCAAAGCTAATAACAAAATTCGAGTAGGATTGCGATTCAATTGTTCAATTACCTTATACTCACTTTGTTTGACCAATCTTAAAAATTCCTGCACATCTTCTTCGGACACTCCTTTCCTGGGTTTCGAGGCTTAACTTGCTTGTTCCTCTAGAGCTATACTACTCTCTTTCTTTTCTTTACCCTTTCGGGATTTTTTTAACTCTTTATTTCTCTTTTGAATGACATCTTCAGAGATATAACATCTCCCACTTCTCATCATTCCTCTGACTCTCACAATATTCTCTACGGAAAATCTCAGTGTTTATGGGATTTTTGAACCTTTTTGCTTGAGTTGCGGAACATCTATATATCCACGGCACTGCTTTGGTATCCTTGTATGGAAAAGGCTTAGGTAGGCTCAATGTCACTTTGGCTAGGGGAGTCACTAACGATTCCACAAATTCTTCTTTTAATCTAGGAAGGCAATGAATTACTATGGGAATGGGTCTTCCTATCTACTTTTTATCCTCTTTTCCTATGACTTCTACCTCCTTGCTGGGTGATTGGATTGTTATGAACTTTGTATCCAACAATCTTGCAATTTCTTCCAGCAAACATGAATCATCCAGGTTTTCAGTTATTAAATCCATTTGCTCTAGTAATATTGATAACTAATTCAGATCATATACCTCCCTCACATATTTTAGACTTAGTTTTTTATCCTCCTTGGCATTAACGATGGCATTTATTCTTCCCTCGCCATGATTAGGTAATGGATTGGTAGCAACATTAGGGCTTTGTTCCCTTTGATCAAATTGGAGCCATCCTACATTTATCAATCCTTGCACTTTTCTTTTAAATGCTATACAATTCTCTGTATGATAACCCATTGCCTGGCATGATATTCGCACTTAGCATCCTCTTTATACCACTTGGGATACGGGGGTACTAATGGCTTAAGAGGCGACAAGCTCACCAATTTTGCATTAACTGGGGCAATAATTCTGTATAAGTAATAGGAATAGGATCAAAAACCTCGGGGGCTTGTTGTTGCCTATTACTTTGGTCCCTAGGACTAGTTGTATTCATGGTAGGACTTGGGCATTGCATTTGTACTATAGTGGATATTACTCGAGCCACGAATGTGTTTTGCTCCTTCACCTTTCCTTTACTCCCTCTTATCATATGAGCATCCCCTTTCTTCTTTTTGCCTACTTATTGTTTCTTTGAACTATTGGAATCCTTGCTCTGCTCTTCCAGTTTTCCTTTCTTAATACCTTGTTCTATTCTTTCCCTTGCTATAACAAAATCTAAAAAATTTGTAGTGGTGTTAGCTAGCATCATGCCATAAAAAGGGGGTCCTAGGGCATCCAAAAAGTTGGTTATCGTGTCTTTTTCTATGAGCTAAGGGATAACCTAAGCTGCCTTATCTCTCCATCTTTTAGCATATTCCTTGAAGGTTTTGGTTGATTATTTCTCCATGGCATGGAGGTCATCTCTACTTAGTGCCATGTCAACATTATGCTTATATTGCTTCAAGAATGTGTCAGCTAAATCCTTCCATCGTTTGATATGGTTTTTATCCAACTGCATATATCATCTCAAGGCAGGCCCTATTAAACTCTCTTAAAATACATGAACCAGTAATTTCTCATTACTAACATGTGTAACCATCCTGCTATAATACATAGATAAATGGCTCTGAGGACAACTTTTCCCTTCATACTTTTTGAATTCAGGCATTTTAACTTTAAAAGGAATAACGATGTCAGGTACCAAACATAACTGCATTACGTCAGTTGTTCCAAAAATATTTATCCCTTCTATCACCTTTAATCTTTCCTCTAGTAATCCTAGCTTTTTTGTCATTCCCTCATCTGTAGCTTCTTTTAAGCTAGCTTATACTTTAGGGTCATCTAAATTTAGAACCCCACTTATTTCCACTTTCTATTTTGTCGCACTTGGTTTAAAAAATATCCTTTAACCTGTCAGAGGGCTTTGTGCTATAGTTATAGGTGATACTACAGGAAAAGCAGCTGGCACTTCGTCCATTATGGTTTTTCCTTTCAATAACTCTATGATGTTTGCCAACTGCTCCTTTATAATGTTTACATCTGACAATTGTTCCTTAATCTGGTCAAGATCCCTTTTGAGTTCTTCCTGTTTCTATTCCTCCATCTATTTTTTCCTTAAACGGGTAAAATACGGATACCCAGGTGGAACGGCTTGATTAAATTGATGGGCTATTTTGGTCTCTTGTTTAATAAATTGTTTATTTAGTCATATATGATGTTAAGAAGTCAAAACATGTTATTAGCATAATTCATTTGGATTACATTATTTTAGCCTTACTATATCTACTTAAGTTCAGTTTACAAATACTAAGCAAGATAATATTACAGGCAATTTCACATGATTTGTCCCATATATTTCAGACTCTTGTGTAAATCCTCCAAGAAAATAGTCATCTTTTCTCTTTTGTTACTGATTGGTATATCAGCATCTTCAAATTGTACCAAAACATCCACAAATATGATAGCCTTATGGGATATTTCTTACATTATTATTTCCATTTGACCTTTCTCTATCTCTATTTTGCAGTAATCATGATAGTATCCACTTGCACTAATTTTATAGCAGTTGATTTCTCTTTTTAAACCTTCATAGTAAGCACATAACATTTGATATTCTGTCATCAATTGCTCATATTGCTCCTGTAGATCTACCTTTTGATTTTTCTCGCATTCTTCTTGATACCTTCTCACTGCCAGGTTGTAAGGGTTTACCTTCTCTTTACCCTTCTGTAGAGTGTGTACTTCTTAGGCTAATTCCTTATTTTTAGGTTGGAGTTGATTATTTTCTTGTTTCAAGCCTCTAAGCTCTGCATCGTGCTCTATCTTTATTTCTATAAGCTGATTCTGCAATGAGCACACCTCCTCCATTAATTCATCATTTCATTTCTCTAGACCCCAAGCTTCTTGTTTAGCCTTGGTGACCATTTTTATCCATTCTGCCAAATCATCTATTGACTGTTCTGGAACTAGACCCTTCTCTATTGCTAACGTTTCCACTAGCATTTTTCTCTTATTTCCTTTTATTTTGGGGGGTGTGAAACCTTTGCCACATTTTTGGTGCCATTGTGGATAATTTGCGGTGACTGATTTATTAGGGGTAGTTTTCTTTAGTATCCTGACATACTATCGTGCTTGGACTATTTCTTCTATTATTCACCTTGTATTATCCTCCCCATATTCAAAATCAAAACCTTCTAAACCCTTAGAGATCGGGACAAGCTGAATAGCTCTTAGCTATCTTCTGAACATAGCAGGTGCATAGGTTGTTGCTCCCTAGGGACTTAATAGAGGGACCCATAAAAATTTGCCACAACTTATTATCAGATCGTTTCACTCTTTCTAAAAGGGTATCCAAGAGATATCTTTTTCCTTGAGATTATCCAAAAATTATAGCCAGGCTTTCACTTTGGGCTGTACTATTGGCCATTTGAACTGCCCAAATTGCAAGACATGATTAGAGCACTTATCAAAATCTTTACCATAACTGACTGTAGGAAAGTTAAAGGTTAAAGGGCATCGAAAATGATTTAATGCCCACATGCAAAGTAGTGGAAGACATGCCGTAAATCGTCCTTCTCCTCAGGTTCGAATAACATTTAGAGCTCTAATTGTTTCTGCCAAAATGCAAAAAAGTAGAGTTCCGTTGCCTGCTATCTTTGTAAAACATATGACGACCTTTTCATTAGTTACCCCTAGGACTCTTTAGAATAACACTATCCCATAAATAAAAAGTGCTAGCATTAGTAAGGAGATGCCTGAGTTAATATTCGCCCAAATGAATTGCAGGAGGGGTTTAATCTTAATTGCTCTAGACATAAGATGTTCCCACACTGTCAGCTTACTGGCATGAATACTAATGACTCTTGCCAATTGCTTCAACCCTCTCTTTGTTCTTGCATATTTATAGGGTTTGAACGTCATTCTCAGGTTTAGCATGAATTGGTACACTTTAATATTAGGTGCCATGTCTATCTCTCCAAATGTGAAGCATCTATAGCTGGGATCCTAATATCTAACTAGGGCTTTGATCATATTAGTGTAATTGGGCAAATACATGAGATAAGCTATCCACCCATATTGATTGTCAAATATTTGTCTTCGAGCCGAAGTTAAAGCTTCCCATGCTTCCTTTATAGGATCCAGCTGATTTTGTTGTAAGTCAGGCTCGTGATATCAGGCAGCTTTATATTATGGCCCGTTAGTAATCTATCTCCATGTTTTGTCCACTCAATTCCTTCTCTCGCTAATTATTCTAATTCAAAAATATATCCAATAGAAATCTCTACAACATCTGATGTCTACATCTTTGTGAAATTGGATGTAATATTTTAGTGCCAGTAACTGTAAAATTTTATTACCAGTGATGTTACATATTTATTTATCATATGCATGCATGCTCATAAGAAATCTTGCTTTGCCAACATGAATACTAACATCACAATGTCATTTACAT
>CANXYI010072088.1:0-13063 GCA_948208565.1 Hura crepitans
TAGGAGCTTAAATGAAGGAAGAATCTTGAAAAGAGTGTTTGAGCAGTTAGATAGACCTAATTTGAAGTACTCAAAAAAAAAAAATTGCTAGCATGCAACCTACCTCTAATCAAGAGCCATCCTCACTTCTTGATAAAAATTCTGGTGAGTCTCCTATAATTCTTGATTTAACCGATGTTTTGGATGACCAATTGCTCAAAGAAAAGAAGTCAAATCTTGTACTAAGCACCCTATAACTAACTTTGATTCATATAACTCTTTATCTCAACCCTATAGAGCCTTTATTTTGTCTATTCCTTCTATATTTATTCCTTAGAATTGGAGAGAAGCTATCCAAGACCAAAAGTGGAAAGAGGAAATGGCTGAAAAATGAAAGCTCTAATACGAAGTGGAACTTGGGAGCTTGTTAATCTTCCGTTAGGGAAAAAGGTGGTAGGCTACAAATGAGTGTTCACTTTAAAGCACAAAGCAGATGGTTCAATTGAAAAATACAAGGCTAAGTTAGTTGCAAAAGGATTCATCCAAACCTATGGAATTGACTATCAAGAGACATTTGCTCCAATTGCAAAAATGAATACAATCAGAATTTTATTGTCTTGTGCAACCAATCTCAATTGGGAACTACAACAAATCAATATCAAAAATGCCTTTTTACATGGAAACTTATAAGAAGAGGTCTACATGGAAATCCCTCCAAGCTTCAAGAATGAAAAGACACAAGAGAAAGTGTGTAGATTAAAGAATGCACAGTGTATGAGTTGAAGCAGTAACCCTTCAACAAATTCAAGCTATGGCTCATTTGGATTTTGTCAAAGTAAAGTTGATCACACCTTGTTCATTAAGCATAATAAGGGAAAGATCACCTTACTCATTGTTTTTGTTAATGATCTTGTGTTGATGATGAAGACGAAATTATCAGACTAAAAAAATTTCTTGCTCGAGAATTTAAAATAAAGGATCTAGGCATACTGCTATATTTCCCAGGAATTGAAATTGCTAGATTAGAAAAAGGAATCTTCATTTCTTTGAGGAAATGTACCCTAGATATTCTAGAAGAAAACGGGATGCTAGAATGCAAGCCTATAGAATCTCCTATTGAAGGTAATCATAAACTACAAGCAGGAATTGGTCCACTAGTTGATTTTGAGTGATATCATAGATTGGTGGGAAAGGCTTATTTACCTCTCACAAACTAGACCAGGCATAGACTATGCTATCAATCTAGTACACACATGCATGATCCTAGAGATCCTCACTTGCAAGCAATTTTGCGCATTCTGCAGTATTTAAAATCATCCCCTCAAAAGGGGATTCTCTTCTCAAAACATGGACATCTCAGAATTGAAGCCTTTACGAATGCTGATTGGGTCAAATCATAAAAGATCAACAATTGGCTATTGCACTCTTGTTGGAGGAAATTTAGTTACTAAGAAGTTTAAAAAAAAATGTCATCTGCTGAAGCAGGATATAGAGCCATGACTCAAGGAGTGTGTGAACTAAAGCTGTCAGAAGATAGTAGAATATCCTTGTTTTGTGATCACAAAGCTGCTATTAGCATAGCTCACAATCAAATTCAACATAACCGTACGAAACACATAGAGATCGATCATCATTTCATAAAAGAGAAGTTGATGATGAATCCTTATGCATATCTCATGTGATGTCTGAAAAGCAACTTGCTAAAACTCTTTGTAGCAAGATTCTTCATAATCTAGTTTGCAAGTTGTGCGTGTGTGATGTCTTTGCACCAACTTGAGGGAGAGTGTTGGATAATTTATCTGTAAACTAGAGTGTTCATATTAGGGTGTTCACATTAGGCATTTAATGTATATTTCCTTTTCTATCTTAGGCGTCAAGTGTATAAATACCAACACCCTTCCCTCTGTAAAATCATTGAGAAATAATCAGAAATATTCTTCTCTGAATTCAACATTCCTTTATCCTTACAAACCACACAAGCATTCAATTGCACATCTGCCTTTTAAGCAATTGAAAACATTTTAAGTAAAAAGGACAGAAAGAAGGAAAACAAATGAGAGAATGCAGAATAACCTGCTCAGCATAGTTTTGTGGAAGTGCTTCAATGGTGCTGCTGCTCAGCTCCATTGCAAGGTCATAGCAGCGAAGATTGTTGTTTATCTGTCAATTTTGTTCATGGATAAAGACAAATGATAAATAAATATGCATTCCAAACAATAAATTGCACAAATTATTTACAGGACTAGAAAAGAACCACAAACCATTGCACACAAAGGCTCCAGACCAATATCTGAAGCAGGTTCTTCAAGCCTCTTCCTTTCAGCTGCTTGAAAATCTATCATCACCTAAAGAAAGAGGAACAATAAGAATAGAAAAGAAAAATGGAAAGAAAAAAGTTGTCGGACAGAAATTGACAGTCCCGGTGCAGAGCATAAATAAGTTAACTTTTCTCTGATCTCCCTCATTCAAGCGGATGCAATTCCCCACTTTCCTATGTAAAAACAGTCTACTGATAGTTAAAGCCAACAAGTCCTTGTACCATAAAGACAAAGATAAAGGGGAAAAAAAAAACCACAGAAATCTGGTAATACTACCATTAAAATACAAAGGATGATCTCCATAGTCTTATAATATCACATATGAACAAATTCTTTATATTATTTGTACATAACCTAGTGATACTAACCTGAATAATAGCCAAGGATATCCTGTACAGCATCACATCAGTGCTATTATCCCTAACTATTTGAACTTGCTCCCCCAGAATCCTAAAAAGATCAACAGCAGCTGGAGTATACAGCTTTCCATCCTCTGTTTTCTTTGGTGGTTGTACCTTATCAGCTTCAAGAATATTCAAGTACCATTTCTAGAGTAGCATATGTAAAACAAAAATCGTGAGAAATCCATTCTAAGCGTATAGTATTATTAAAAGAAGAATTACAAGGTCATTACCTTTGTTGTAGCTTGCATTCTCTCAACATACGAGTTCATAAGGGGATCCATGGCACCACTCTCCGAACAGACTTGAGCCAGAGATTCATCAACACCAAGCCCAATAAGATTATCTTGGTACTCCACCACCCAACCAGTTACCTAGTCATAGGCAACACAATCATAAACTACTCAATGTAAATCATAGACAAATCCTTTAATAAAATTGCTACATACTATGAATTCAGATTATACATAAAATATTCAATGGTCAATCCATCATCCCTAGATGGTGACAGCATCCTCAAGCTGGCCATGCAGATTACCGATTTATGAACTTTGCAGCAGGATTTGTACATAGTATTTGCAAAAGAATATGACAAAAGGAAATCAGTACATCATCAATGACAAACAGATCCTTCTCTAACTCCCAATTCAACAAGTTTATAGGAGTATGCTAGAGAAAACTAATGCAAAATTAATTATTAGATATTAATTTTACAGAACAAACATTAACAAGATATTTTATCAATTCATTCCAAAAATGAATCTGTTCACAATAAGTTTTGAACAAAATAAGGGAAAGGTCCAATTTTATCCTAAACTTTTCCTAAAGGCTTGATTATAGCCCAAGACAAATTTATGTTTAAAATGCCCCCAGACCAGCAACAAAGGGTCCAAATTTGCCCTTTTCCGTAATGTCTACTAAATCAGCTGTTTAGTGATGAAATAGAAAACTATCAACAAATTTGGATGGAGGTTTTATAAAAGGTAAATCTAACACATCCTTACTAGTTTAGGGGCAGTTTTTCAACAAAAAAATTTATTGGGGTACAATAAAGCTATTTCTGAAAGTTCAGAGGTAAAAATTGGCTCTTATCCCAATAAAATAACATTCCAAGAAAAAAATCAATGTACGATGAGTTTAGCAAGTTCAAAAACTACCCGCCAAATATTTGCTGCGTGAAATTCAATATTTTATGCTTAATTTTGTATGAACCACAGGGATCTGTTAAGTGTCATAACCCAGCCATGCACACACAGATAAAAGAACATGAAATCTCTACAGACATATATGTCATGAGGATACAAGTTTATATTGAAATAAATCAACCTAGACTATGATCACAGAGCACAACAAGGTAAACATAGTAATAAATGGCCAACTTTTTTCTACAAAGATATATGCCTTAAGTATATGGGGTATATTGAAATGCATGGCCTCTTTCCCTTCTACAACCATATATTAACTAAGGCATTAGAGAAACATCAGGGACAATTATACACACCTTTAAAATCTCTATGTTGGTTAGTTCATTCGCCCTGTCACTAAGCAACCTGAGCATCTGGATGAACCTCTCAGTGTACAAATTCACCATCAGTTGGAATATTTCATATCTGCCAGCATCAATGATCAAATCAATGGACAAAAGTAAATTTCATAGCAACCACAACAATGGATATTGTGCAATGAGATAAATGGAAGTAGCATGAAATCATAAAAAGACAAGTAGATGCCAAAGGTCAAGAAACATAGAGAAAATATAATTAAAAATAACTTTTAAACAAAGCTTATCAGCCAGAAGAAAAAAAAATACAGAGATCAAATACCATGCAATAAAAAAAAATCAAGAATATATAGAAGAAGCATGGGATGAAAAGTTTATAAATTAGAAAAGAGGAAAGACATCAAAAGACAAAAAATGTAAAATTTAAGTCAGTTGATCCCATAGCTGATGCAAGATATTCGAAACATTGGTCTATGTGACTGATCTTTAGCTCAAAATCAGAAACATTAATAGATGAATTTTGGAAGCCCTTTTGGCTTTAAGGCAACAGCATAAATGTTTACAATACGATTTCCAAATTATACAGATGAATTTAATAGATTAATTTTGAAACAAAAAGAAATAAATTACTGGTATGACAAAAGAACCAACCAGCAGCAAAACTAGACCCTTGTCTATATGCATTTATTCATTTACCTTAGTATGTCAGTGTCCTTTTTTTTTTTTTTAACTTCAACAACTAAGCATTAATTCCATACTAGATGCGGTCAGCTGTGAGCTTATATTAATACAGGACCAATAACTGGATTTTTCGGGTTATTGAGAGGATTAGACCAAAAACTGAATCGAGTTGCCAAATTTTGATTACCAAACTAGCAGGAGTTTTCCAATTCAACACAGTTATTCAATTATAACCAAAAAATGCTCACGCCTATCCATGGCCACATGACCCCATTCATTTATTTTTATGAAACATGGAATTTTACTGACTTGCATTCCATATTCAATTATAACCAAATAGACACTGTCACCACCTTTTTCCTATTGTCAAATTTTCTGGACAAAATCAGGAAAAATGTCGAGTAATATGAAGCAGAGATGTGTTTGTTGCAGATCTAAAAATGGAATTGGGGTTGAGGCAAAACTATATGTTTTTTGTCTTTTTAAATTTTACTATAAATTTACAACAACAAGATAAAAAAAATTTTAAATATAATAAACTAATAAGAAATTGCTTTTTGCTATTTAATTGTCATCTAACTCAATATAGACGCATCAACAAGAACTGCATATATTTGGCCCAAAACTAAAACTTCTACACCATATTTAATAGCAAAAAGCAAACATCAACTTAAATATCCATTTGAAGGATGGATCTTCAACATGTTTTGTCCTAATAAAAAGAGTGTATATAATAAAGAAAATTCAGGATTATGAATAAAATAAATTAACATTAGCTGAAATCAGCAAACATCCACCAAAAAAATAAAAATGAAAAAAAGAAACAGATCAGGATGGAAGCAAACCTTGGGGGAAAACATGGGGCGACATAGTCATAAATATCTCCAAGTTCTTCTCCAATCTAAAATCACATGGGAAGAAAATGTACTGAATGGTCTTACAAATTTGAAAGAATCCAGAGCCCAAACCAAAGGCAGATTACATTTACAAGCAAGTAGTTAAACCATAGAATAGAGACCCGAATTTATAAGCAAGCAAAACAACTAGATTTGATGGCACACATGCAACAGTTGTTTTCTCAACCCAAAGCATGCAAATGCAAGCATGCACAAACAAGCACATGGATATTAGGAGACAAGCGAAGACGAGAACCAGCAAGACACACAAGTGCCAGTGAAAAATATCTTATTTCAGCTTCTATCAAAGAGAGTGAGACACAAATTTCCAAACAAAGAGTATAGAGACAAATTCAACATCACAGTAATCATACAATTTCAAGGAAAATGCTTCATCTTAATAGTTGATGCACACTAGAACAGAATCGGTGTCATCAATCTTTTCAAGTGTCAATAATTGCTTAGGCTGACTGCAAAAGTGAAACGTGTTCGTGGAAAAATAAAAACTAGAGTGCTAATATCAATCATTATATCTCCAAACTTCAAATTCATGATCTTAAAACAGTTTCTAGCACTCATTAAAGCTCTAGCTTGTGCTATCAAAGGAGACATGGATGTAGTAAGATGCTGAAAAACTCTGTTAACAGTCACAATACAGATTTGAAGTATGCTAACATGTCATTTTTGCTATCTTAACATGTCATTTTTGCTATCTTGCAATTTTCTGCATCAATTAAGAGCTCATTATCTTTTTCATGCCCATGTAGAGTGCTTGAACTTATGTTTTTCAAGCTGTGCATACAGTATACAAAATTTTGGAGAACAGTCAATTGCATTTTAGTATATTGATTATTGTACTTTACATATGAGACAATCAATAGTACTGCTACTGATGACCATTCTGTGAAACTCCTCTCTATTCAACTGGTTTTCCACTCTGCAGTGATCTTTCAATATTTTAGAGCAAAACAATATTCTCAAATTTCAGGAACAAAATCCTGGAAGAACATGCAAACTTTTTTCAAAGAATAATATAAAGTGCGCTGGAAATCACCAGTCTCAAGCAACAAGGATAAAAGACTATTGTAGAAACTAGTAATACGTACCGTACGTGCTTCTTCTAAAGCAGCTTTGAGGTCCTCAAATACAAGCTGGTACACAAATCACAACCAGAAATATAAAAATTAAAGAACAAAAGTAAATACATCATTATGAAATAGATTAGTTCATAAAAAAGAAAAAATCACCTCCGTCAGTAGCCTGTTAAACCTTGATTCAACTGATTTCCTAATTTGCTCGTAGCATTTATCCTTGTACCCCTTTCCCTGAACTTTTAACTTCTGTTGTGTAAGGTTTCTAGAAGAAGCCATTGACGATGTAGATTTTTTGCTGTCCATAAGGAAATAATTAAATAATATATAGAGTTGTTTACTTCATAAAAAAAGATTGAAATTCTTCTAGAAAACAGAATATAATAATAAAAATATACCCCCTCCATCCCAAAAAACATGGTCTCACTTTCCTTTTCCATTTGTCCCAAAATATAGCCCACTTTGTCTTTTGAAATTATAGTTAACTTGTTAAATGCCTAATAAATCCCTATTTAATGTGCCTAATAATCAAATATAAATTATTGTTTCTTAGACAACTAATATGCTCCTCATTAATGCAGGGACATATTAGGCAAAATACATTAATTAAACTATAATAACGAAATTTTCTTAATAAGTGTGAAATGAGAAATGAAACCGTGTTTTTTGGGACACAGGGAGTACAAATCAGTACTCAGAAAAGGCAAACGAAGCGAAGATAAAAATAAAATAGCTAAAACAAAAGGTTACTTGGCAGATCTACGGGGATTCGCTATTGTTGCCATTGCACCCCCTCCCTCAGCCTCAGCTGCCTCCTCAGCAAGTTGTTGATCAAGAATCTCCTGCATTTCAACCACCCTAAGGTAGAAACAGAAAAGAATCAAGTAGATTGTTCACTTTCCACTACACGTGGAAATAAGATGAGCTTGCATGTAATAGATTTTCAGATCTAATTTTCACATTAGTTACATTAGCCATGATCTATCAAGCCAATTATTTATTTAAAAATAGATCTCATTGATTAAAAATCACATCCAATGGAAAGAAGAATGTCTCAGCAATAATAAATATTATAAAAATTAAAAATAATAGACTGACGAAAGTAGCAGATGTAAAAGCTTTTAGCAATTCAAATAAATTTAATTCTTACTTTTATAATGACAAAAGTTAAGATAATTTTTTCTTTTGCTAATTGGTTAGAACTTAAGACTCTTCCCTATCATCATACATGATACAACTTTTACCCTGATTCGAACACTTAACGAGTACCGTTTGTAATCCATACATAGATGATAAAACACAAAAATTTTGGTAAAAAGAAAGAAAGAAAGAAAAAAAAAGAAAAGTTCATAAAGGTACTCTTTGACCTAGCACTTGACAATAAAGGGGCAGAAGTAGATACTATGTCATTTCAGCATCACTTTGAGTCTTCGACTTAATCATCAATTTAATGTTTAATTAATATGATATGGCATAAATAACTTACAATAGGAAGTCAAATGCTTTATTAGTGATATTTTTTTCACATGCATAAAGGAACGATTACCATCCTTCGTTTTTTTTTTTCCTGCATTATAAAATTTATAGAGAAAAACTTATTATTTATTAGATGACCCTAAAATTGATGTAAACATCCCTTAGTGGAATTATTATGGAGACATATCATTTCTAATCATATATTATACTAGCATCAAACAACTATTTCCAGTGATACTACCAAAAAAGATGGCATTAAAGACAGTCTTTTAAAAAGTCAAATTGCTATCCAAGTGAACCTTTAACTAACTATTAATATTGTGTATAGCTGCTTCTTTTAAATACAATAAAATGAGACTGAAAGAGTTAGTCAGCCACATACCTTATAGCACGAACCAGGGTTTGTGGGCTGCAAAAGTACAATGCAGAACATTTATTAGAATTCAGCATAATGCGAATCCAAAGGAAGCATACATCAATCAAGCTGTCTAACCAAACAAGTAGACAAGTGTTTATGTGCTTATTTATGTACAAACTAATATTAACTAGTAAAACCAAAAATGAAACTGACAAATTTTAAAAATGGAGCACAAACTAGATTTGCAAAAGACAAACTTAACCAAAATGTGTGAAATATCTCACAACCATAACAAGGAATTACAATTATAATCACAAAAACTTTCAGATCTCTCATCAAGCAACACAATATCCTCAGTTATACCTTGCCAACAAGCAATTTAACCATATTGCAGCAAGGTACAGTAATCTTGCACCATAAAGTGGAATTAGTATCATATTATTATCTAAAAGAAAATCCAACAAGCAAACAATGGCCCTTCCCTGATCATCCAAAGCAGGGACTTTGCCTTTATATGGAACATCGAAGTAATGAGGGTAGAATTGGAAAAAAAAATGCTATGCATAAATATGGCCCCAAGAGTCAAAAAGAAAACTTCCAGATGCAGGGAAGAAGAAAAGGAGGAAGAAAGAAATACTGACATTTCAACACACAATAATCAATCTACCTCTCTTTTGACAGTTTGTAGAAGTTGGAAATATGATCCCATAATGTCTTCTCAAAGGTCTCCCATGTTCGGTCTACATCTTCAAAATATTCTCTGGGCATTACAGATACAAGTCTTTAAACCTTAAGATACAAAATTATGCACAAAAAAGAACAAGAATTACAAATAATATTGATTCCAAAGGCTCCACACCCACAGTCTTATTGTTACCATCTTCAAACATTTTAACCACTTTTATCATAACTGCGGGAGATCATGCTCCACTTTGAATGATATCAGAAGCTATAAGCTTCAAAAGCACAGCTGTTTTATTATGATAATAGACAGAAGGCCAAAAAGAGAGGATTTATTGCAAGAACATGAAAATAGTCCAGAAAATAAGTCAGCAATTCCTGGTTTGTTCAAGCACATGAAAATTGTCCCCTAGGTAACAAAAAACAGAAGGCCAGAAAGAGGGTATATAACACAGACAGGAAGACTGAAGACTAAATCAGCCCGCACTTTTTGGTTCGAACCAGAATAACTATGTTGTGTATAAGCGTAAAAAAGGGAAATAATTAGTTTGTTACAAATAGTAGATTCTAGAAAGTGACAACTGCTGCACACGCCATTTTGGCCATATGCACAGCTTACAATTCATTTTGTTATATATATGTAATTGGTCCCCACATGAAGGACCACTTTTGATGAATGAATACAATTCCCTCTCTCATTCCTCTTTTCTCTCTCTGAATCTCTCCTTTGTCTTTTCTTCTCTCCTTCTTCTTCTTCTTCCTCTGCTATTCTACTCTACTATTCTTCTAATTCTCTAATTCTAGTTCTGATAATAATCTGGTTAGGATCTAATCCTAACATTAACTACTTCATTTCTTCTTAAGTAGATTGCCAATATTATAAAATATATGAAAAATGAGCAAATTCCGCAGTCTTCATCAACGAATTCCAAGCTCCTTCATACAATTAAGATACTTCCATGCAGTGACTATTAATTATCTTTTATAGCCTAAAAATTCAGTATCCTTTGTTTTCATGGATAGCAGACCAAGGAAATGATAGGAGTTCACAGCTTATATGAGTAACTTCTTTCTTCAATGATAGTGAACTTTTTTTTAATGCAAAATCAAGCTTTGGAAGAAGAAACAGACCTTAATCTTCTATCCTCTTCCTTGTGAGATGATGCAGCTGCTAATGCAAACCTTCGCTTCCCATCAAGGGCAGTTAACCTCTATGACAAATTGAATTTACATGAACAGAGAATAAGGAATAAATAAGCATGTCGTATATATAAGATTTATTTGACATAAATCTTAAACATGACAAACATCTATGAGCTTTACCTCATAAGTATTCACAATCTCTTTATCGTCGCTCAAAGAATTTCGTGCCTCAGCAGCTTCTACAGAGATTGACATCATACCCTCGACATCCTACATCAAATAAGATGATAGCCCACAATAAAGACACAGAAAAAGAATATATTGCAATATTACTGCAGCTGAAGCTAAAGGCATAAAAGAATTACAACTTCCAAGTGTGTGTTACTTTATTTCACAACAATATCAATCACAGCATATGACCAATGACGTCTCATCTAACAATCCCAGTTCATCCTCTTAAAATTGCAAAGCCTGTTAACTTCTTGTCGAGCTACTTAAACTGCACTTAAGTGGTGGTGGTGACCTGAAGATAGCATTTCTAGGGTGCAGATACAACTGTGAAGCAACACATACATACTATATAATCACTGTACTTGTTCTTTTACCCTTACGATATTTTTCAATGCATAAACGGTGACTAAGAACTTAGATATAAACTAAAATTTAACACTGTTTCCTACCTTCAATGTTGTATTTAGGTTATTCCTTGCGTTGCTAAGAAGCTTTATCTGATCATGATTATCAATCAAGGTTTGACATTCTTGGCAAAGCCTGAAGCACAAGCCAAGAAAATCAAATGAGAAAGCTGAATGAAAGCAAACTTATATATCACAAAGGCGTGATAATGATTGTAACCCTTAACAAACTCAATGCTTCATCTTATAGTCACGAACAGCATACTTTTCAATGCCTATAAAGTTCTCCCGAAGCTGATTTATTGTCTTCTGCGATGAGCTAAGTGCTTCCAACCCAGATTGTGCTTGTTCAACCTGCAATTCGCAGTACCATAAATGAAAACATCAAAAACCAATTACGAAATCTAGCTTTCATTCAAAGTTTTAGCATACTGCCATTTCATTTACCTGCTCCGCCACCATTGTACTGAGTTGTGCATCATTTGCCTGCAAACAGAGCACCAAGATAGGATG
Organism: Hura crepitans; assembly: GCA_948208565.1. NCBI lineage: Eukaryota > Viridiplantae > Streptophyta > Magnoliopsida > Malpighiales > Euphorbiaceae > Hura > Hura crepitans. Next base: position 11,674 of record CANXYI010072088.1, read on the forward strand.
AAATTGCATGCTTGACCACGAACCCAACAGAAAATTATAAATTCCTCCAAAATTTTATTATCATACTATCCGTAAGCTACTTAGAATTAAATCCAAGATCGGAAGTATCAACTATTTCACTCGCAATTCAATAATAAAACCTTTATAAAAACAAAAGAAAATGAAACTTTCATCAGATGCAAAAAGCAACAAAGTTACATTAAATAGGTTTAGGATCCAAAGTCTGTTATCTATAATGAAAATTGAAATGAAAAACCTGTTGGCGCGTAATATAATCGGCTTTGATGGAGGCGATTGATTGCAAGAGTTCTGGTACTGGTAAGAGCTTGGCTACCTCGCGCACGGCGGCTTCTTTGGCTTCGACGCCGAGATCCTCGACCATCATTTTGGTAGAAAGAACGAAAACTAGGAAGTAATGCTGTTAACTAATCGCTATAAGGATCTAAATCTAATGGTAATGCAAAAATGGAAGGAAATTCTTCAGTAGGGTAAAGTTTATTTTTCTTCAGTAAGGTAAAATTTATTTGAAGAGGACTATAAGTTGGCTTGAATTGGAGGAGCTTAACGACCAGTTTTCATGGAAAATTAACGAATCGTTTCCAACGTTGCCTGCCTTTCTTTTTTTTTTTTTTCAAGAACTCTGACATTTTCCACTTTTTTGAACAATGGTTTTGGTATTTGAATTCTTCTGCTTCTTCTTTTCTTATTTTTCTTTTTTTTTATTAGAAGGGGTATTTAATTATAATTTTTTAAAATTTTTATTTTTAAAAAGGTTTAAATATATTCAATTAAAAATTTTAAAATATTTTAAAAATTTAGAAATATTTTATTAAAATTTTTAAATTTTTTAAAAAATTTATAAAAGTTTAATTATAACTTTTTAAAAGTTTAAAAAGTTTATACGTATTTAATTATGATTTTATTTTTAAATATAATAAATTTTATGAATTTTTAAAAAATTTTTCGTTAAAAATTTCTATATTCAACCTCATATTTATCTTTCACTTAACCCATAAAATTTCATTCATTGACTTTTCATAAAAAGAAAAAATAAAATCTATTCTCAAAAGTTTAAAATTCTTTTTTGTAATCAATTGATATTATTGAATTACAAATTAAATTCATTCAAATAAAAATATATAAAAAATACATAAAACTTAAAATTTTTTTTATCTCATTTAAAAATTAAAAAAAAACTGAACTCATCAAAATATAAAAATAACATATTATTTATTTGATACACATAATTAAAATTTTAGTAAATTAATCTAAAAAAATCAATCAATTAAATTAAAAAATAAATGTTGTATTTTTATTTATTAATTATCTTCTTATAAAACTAACTATTTCTTTTATTAAATAATTAAAAATAGTTATATGAGAAAATTTA
>CANXYI010072136.1:0-12115 GCA_948208565.1 Hura crepitans
GCAACTAAGGAGAGTAAAAAACAAATGAAGGAGCAATATTTATAATGGTTTAGGCTGAGTAATTTTGACGACAAAATTCTTTTAAGAGGGGAAGAAATGTAATGCTTGACAGCCCAGTGTTTTTGAATAGTACTTCCTAGGATATGAATATATTTCCCAAAACATGGGTTACACTAAAGTGGCCAGATGGAAGTATTAATTATAAAATAATTTAGGCAAAATTTGAAATGAAAACAAAGTCATTAAGGTGGTTAAAAATGAAAGTAAAATTTTCACGGCAGTATACTGTGAATTGTAACCTAATTTAAATTAATGATAAAATATTTTGTTTTTGCTCAAAAAGACAAAAGAATAGCTCAAGCTGATACTACAAAATTTTAAATAGTCCATTAGCAATTAAATTGCAATTTTTGAAGGTTAAGAAGCAATTTATAAATATTGATTATAAAATAGTACATAAAATTAAATTAGGTCCTCTCATTTTTTAGTATAGTTTTCTCGAGACTTAAAAGTTTTACATTAAGGGGGTTAATGGGATATAACAAGGATTTAAATAAGGCTTCAAAGTGCATGAAATAATTTTAAAGGAACATAAAAGAATGGAGAATTATATTAGGCCTTGTATTTAATATGTGGCCAAATCATAACCTTTGACAAGTTTATTATATATAGATCAATTATGTAATATGTGGTCAAATGAGAAAAGACCTTGTCATCTTTCTTAAGATCCCTAAACTCGATGCCATTAGAGACTTTCTTCCACCATTTTGTCCTTTTTCAACCCACTCAAACACCAAAGTTACACCATAATTTCACCTCTAATATACTTAATTAGGCATCTAAATAAATAATTAATGGAGAAAAAGCTAAAAACAAGGGAATTTTGAGGGGATTTTAGAGAATTCAATTGAGGTGCATAGTAACGTCAAGTTGTGTAAGTATTTAATTTCAAGGTTCTATATCTTTCTTAAGTGTATTTTATTGCTAAATGAATAATTCTCAAGTCACATTCAAGTTTAGAATTCTATAGATTTTTATTTGAAATTTTCTAAATTGTAACATTGAATGTATGTAAAGAAAGTGGACACAAGCCAAGGAAAGGTGAAAGAGAAGATAATTAAGGAAAAAGAATCATCTTTGTAAGTGTAATCAATGGAATATATGTGTGTATGCATAATTCTAAAGATAAAAATGTATGTGTACAACATATTTAAAGTGTATGTTTGATTGGTATAAGTATGTTTAAGGTAGATATAAACATACTATGATGTTAATTTGATATTTATAGCATGTTTTGAATGAGAATTAAGTTAAAACTAAATGAACCTAGGTTTGACTCTATAAGGCCAAATGGTCCATGAAAGAGGAATGAGGGTATAGGTGCTATCTAATGTAAAGTGATGATGAAATTAAGTTAAGGAAATGTTTGGCTAATGAATTGCCTGCTAAATGAATTGAATAATGAAAGGTAAGTTAAGTTCCCTAGTATGGCCAAATGCAGTGAGGTGGTTAGACATATATATATTGGCTTGGTAGAAGTGTTTATTATGTACATAAGATGTTTGTGAAATGATTAATGGAATATAAGTGTAAAATGACACAAGAAATTGGTAATTGTGTGTATGTGTGTATGTGTTCATATAGTTTATTTGGCTGAATGGATTAGATAATAAGGAATTATATAAAAAAGCATGCCTTCGGAGAATACCATGAATAAAAAGTTAATAATAGTAAAGACAATAATGATTATGACAAAGGTGAAGATAAAAAAAGGTATGTAACTTACATGTGCATAAAATGAGATAAGTATAAATGAGATGGATGTATAAATGTCTTGTCCACATAAATAATACATGTGCTTTTACATATGTGTTACAATGATAAAACTTAAAGGAGTAGTTATGTGAACCAAAGATGTACTGTGACTATGTGTGAATCAAGGAACATGTAAAAAAGTACATAGTTATAGCAATATGATTATGTATAAGTTGAGGTACATAAAGAATTGTTCATTGAGTATGTAAAGTATATGAAATTGAAAGTAAAATGAAGATAAAGCCCATATGAGTTAGACAACCTAGAGTAAATAGGTTGCTTGGTTAATTAGGGAGAATAGTAGCTAGTAGGACACTTTAATGTCCTGTTATGCTAGTGCAATAGTTGTAGGGTCCATTCAAGCCATTACACATATATGTATATAATGATACATTCTTTTATATGTAAGTAATAGCTGTAAGGTCCAAAAAGGATACCGTAAATTATATATGGGTGTAGCCACCATAAGGTCCAGTGAAGCCACTGCACAATTTTATGTGTGTGCAGTCATTATATGATCTAGTGAGACCACTGCACAATTATTTATACGGGTGTAGATGTCATAGGGTTCAAAATGTGGACTACTACACATATGTGGTGGCCTCTATGGCTAATATCCCATTATCTAATATTAGTATTATTGTCCATATGGTATGGGTTAGATTAAATATAAACCAAACAATAACTTAAGGTGAATCTCAAAAATAACTTTAAATATCAATAACATGGAAACAAATATTATGATTAAAAATTGGTGAATTAAACTAAGGCCATTGTTTACATTATTGGTACATCAGATTTATCTTAATATGTTTTGCATGCCATGAATAATTGTACTAATTTCTTTATATGTGTATATTAACATTATGTAAGACTAATACATGTAACATCATTGTGTGTGCTCTGCAAGTGTGTTATTAAGCATATTTTATTGAATACACCATTATGCATTATTCTTAATGCATTGTTGTTTTCTGTGATACATAGGTAAAAGATTGTAGATCAAGTGAAGCTTTAAGAAAAGTAGTGTAAATTGATAAAGCTACATATTTTGAGTATAATTTTTGTCTATGTATATAAATGAATAGCTAGTATTGCACTCCTTTGTAATATGTTAGAGGTGGACCTATACTTGTATATGAAAATGTCTTATAACATTATTAAAATGTTGTAATCTTAGAATGATAAAGCTGTAATACCTATATAATGCTTGACATAATTGTGTATTGTTATGAATGATGAGTATCATAGAGTGATAAAAAAAGATCATAGTGTGGATTTGATGAGACTGTCTATATAAGAGTTTTGTTTTTTGCAAATTACTATTCGGGCTAGTGTTGACAGACAACTATTATGCTACTGGATTTTCGACATGATTATCCCAGTTAGTATAAATGTGCTTATGCCTAATTATATGGAAGCTAGGGAACTTCTTAAGTTAAGCAACATTAAAAAATATTTTGAATTCGCAAAAGATCGAAAATAATATGGATGGATAATAAAATGGATTTTAATTATGTGTGTCAGCTCTAATTTAGGCCTAACAACTAGATAATGTTAGAGGTATCATAGCTTAGGTCAACCCAACAACCTAACACTAAGAAGAACTTTGGTTAAAACTATATTAACAATAGGCTTACAAGTCTTAGTATTTATTTTGAGGGATTTCTTCCATTTTAGTTTCATAAGGGTCGTATACTGTGCTATGCTCATGCAAAAGGGATTTCACATGATTTGGCATGGACATGTATATTTAATCTCATAAAAACATACATATGCTATTTAATCACATCAAATATATGTTCTAGTTATAGACTTTCACTAGATTAATTTCTTTGAGCTAAAATAAACCAATTCAGGGCAAACCCTAAGTAGTATGCATGAATTACAAACCCAAAAAGAAATAAAAAAAAACATTTCTAACTATTTCCTTTTAGTCCTCCTTAGTGGGTCTTCTTCTATATTTGGTCCTTGCATCTCTTCTTCCTAACCTAATCCTATGTATTCTAGTTACATAATAAAATTATTCAAATTTCCTCATGTTACATGTGAAGGGAATTATATGAGAAGAGAAGTACAAATAGAAATGAGAGAAAAGGTTAGGAGACATAAGCCCAATTTAACAAAAGAAAATTCATACAATGTAGATCAATCACATTCATCTTTGTCCATAACTAGTCATCATGCCAAACATTCACCCTTATCATACATTTCTAATATATCACATGCATTAAACCTTGAAAATCTAATTATGGTTGATTACTAGGTTTATAACACTTATAAAACTAGTTTCAGTTCATATCTTGACCTCATCGATTTTTATGCCCTCTTAATGGAGAATTAATTAGTTATGAAATTTAATTATTTAATCTCATTAAAATATTAAATTACATCTCTTTATTTTATAAAGTTCTAATCTTGTTAGAGTTCTAAAGTAATCAAATTACATTAAGCATGAACATGTAGAATTTGATTCTACTGTACGAGGATTTGCACATAGAACATGTCCAATTATTTCAATCTATTTTGATAAATTTTATTCGTATTAGATCAAAATAAAATATAACCCATATAATCAACTTAAAATCCAAATCTCATTAGAAAAATAAATCAATTTAGGACTAAAGTCAAAATTTTACCTAAAATCGCATTTTCTATGTAAAATTTGGCTATTCATGTTAACGTCATCCCATGTCCAAAATTTAAAGAAATTAACAAAAATTTTATTTATTTAATTAATTTAAGGAGATATTTAACATATATGTAACATCTTGTTACTTGATTTCACCTTAGAATTGGGATAAGGAGAGGTTGCTCACTATTCTAATAACGTAAGCTAAAATTTCAACAGCATAACGAGTTTTTGGAGGCCTTATCCAAATTTCTAATTGTATGGACTCCATTAATCTACTAATTTACACAAAACACATAATAACACATCATGTTATCAACTTATAGGGTTCTTTCACCCTGTGATGACTTAAGGATGCAACTAATTGCCTTTATTTGGTTAATTAGTTCGCAAGGTTGAAATAACCCTTTTGTATGTCAAACAAGCAATAATCCACTTGCTCTCATGTCATATACAGGCATATGTAGATGAAGAATCCACCTATACACATGCTATATACTTATATATACAATTAGAAAACTGGAATTATACTACTTGTCACCCATCCATATATATACACATTTAATGTTTCCCATATTACATCAATAGTCTACTATAAGGTCAGGGCATGTTAGTATCCGGCAAGACTACGTAATATAGATGTCATTCTTAGCATCCTCTCATAACTTGCATGCAAATAAAAATAATTTCATCAATATACTACTTATAGAGATCAACCTATTTACACTCTAAGGTAATATGCATAAGATTTAAGATGTATTCATGGGTACTTAACAACATCAAAAGTTCACAACACATACACATGCATAAGTGTTTCTCACTAGCAACCTTAAATTAATATCTTATCTCTACATTCATGGCTTATGCATGTCACCAGTAATATAGTTCTACCCTATATAATGCCTAGCCTTAACTCATCAAGTATTTGATATCATGTACATATTTGTTATATGTATGTGATTTCTATTCATCCTAGATACTATGCATTACTTATCTTGTCATGAATGGTTTATAGACCAAGGAAAGTGTTGATCCTATCTATGTTATATACTCTTACATGGTATTCATCTATTGCAAATTATACATGTCATAGTTCAGTTCTTAGCATACATTCATCTTTTAAGTATTAGTTATATACCTTTATGGAAGGAATTATATTTAGGCTAGTACTATCTTTATAACATATGCATGTACATCCCATTCTATTAGACATAGTACATGTATTATTTCATATAAGATATTAGTTCTTGTATTTTAATAACACTCTCACAACCATTTGCTATATGGACATTAGTAGACATTCTCATGACCATATGTAAGCATAGTTGTTTGTTAATCATCTACTGACGCCTTTCCATGTTTTTTTTAGATTTTAAAACAACCTTGTTAGTTTTAATCTTATAGTTAAATTTGTTTATGCTAATTAGAGTCATTAGTAAGATTCCTTTAGAAATCCCTTGAGCAAGGATAAATAGGTATGTAGTATGTATATCATGAAACATGAGACAAGGGTAAGCTAGCCTAACCCCCTTGCCCTATTGTGAGGCTAAAGCCAAACATAGGATCTATGTGCTTAAGCCAACATCATATTATAATAGCTTATATGGCACTTGTGTCAAGTTTTAATTAATCAGCAGATCTGCATAAATCACTCACTGACTATGGCACCCCACATCTGGTTTATTCACGAATCCTGATGAAGAATGGCACACAACTAAAGGAACCCACTTATCAATTTAATATTTCCATAATTTTATAAACTATTTCTTTAAGAATAAAACCTTTAGATCATGTAATTAACCAATTCTTATTACAAGTTAACTATTAAGGACATCGAGTTGAAATTTCGGTAGCATAATAGCTATACCGATGACCTAATTCCCTCGATGAACAGTAACCTATATAGGGAAAAACACTTCTATAAACTTATCATCTCATTCACAACTCAATAAATTTCAATTCATCTCAACAAACATAATTTGTCACATATCTAGCCAAAAATAAAGACTAACATTTGTAGCATATAGTCTATCATAAAAGAAACATATATAAGCTTTTATCCCACATATCTCATATATTTCTGAATGCCAATTGACAATACTTATCACTACTCCTAACCACAAATACATCATAAAAGATCAATATAATACATCTTATGAATAGTATTGGCCATAGTCCTTACATAATACATATGAATACTAATTAAAGAAAAACTGCACTGATCGCTTTCATTTGTTATGACTTGCATCTTCAGTCCTTATCTCATGTACTTATAAAACCTATACATCACAAAACAAAATACAATGCACTAAGATTTGCAGCTTAGTGGTGCATCCAACAATGTATGTGTACACAATCCATAAACATTACATACTCAAGATAGTTTTATCATAAGTAAAAACATTTATAGCATAAAAATTTCATACATATGCATACAAACTTGAATTATCACATAAATAATCAATCATATCATATTAAACATAAATTTAATTTGTCTTGTATTATGTTTACTTATATCAACTTATTTAATCATGTTATACATTTTTTTAGCCTATAATCAAGAAGCATATCCTTAATATTGCATAATGGGACTATTTGAGCCATAAAGGCCATACTAGACCACAAAGATCATACTAGGGCATATAAGTGATATTACACCTGAACATTATGAACTTAACCTAAAGGTCATAGGTGTGTAATGGCCTAATTAGAACTTACAATGGCTACACTAGCCTAAGATATATGCCTTTGACCAAATGGACCTTACGGCAGCTGCACTAGCCTAAGATATGTGTAGTAGGCCAATTGGTCCTTGCGGCAGCTGTGTTAGTCTAAAATATCTAGGCTTGAAGGTCATAAACTAAACCCTAAGTCCATAATGAGCTATCGAGGTGCCCTAACATCTATTATCCATCCCTAGTTAGCAAGCCAATCTATCTATACTAGGTTGTCTAATCATATGGGTTACCATTATTGTTAATTAATTTCCACATGCTTAATTTTTTTTTGTAAGTTTTATAAGTCATTAGGCTAACAAATGACCAAATGGGGTAACTATTATCTTTTTACTCATAATATTCATATCCATATCATTTTTCATGCACTCTTGATATCATAAGCATTTTACATCATAACCATCATACCAATAATGATTTCACTATTCAAGGCTAATCATTACCTCTTTACATATCATTACTTACATGCACATTTATACATTCATTTTATAATTACAATCATTTTTTTTTAAAATTATAACATCCCTAGTTTTTCATATATCATGCTTTATTTTACATAATGGTAGCATTTGCACAACATTACAATTATTTTATGCTTTTTTGTAACTTATGCTTTATTTCATAACTATGCATGCATAATCACTCTTTACATGGTATATAATCTAATTGAAATATTTTATTTCACTACATGCACATTTCAATTCTTACTAGAGTTATAAATACATTTATCAATTTCATTTTTTAACATAAGCATTTTCCAATAACTCCATATACTTATTTATCTCATTATACTTATGCCACACTCAATTTCAACCATAAAGTACTAAACACACTTTCACATTTTAGTTAACTTCATAACCTACCCACACACACTTTATTATTTTCAGCAACTCTATAGTCACCTACCCTAATTTTCAACCCTTATGAATTTCTCAACACCCACGATTGGTCAATTCCATTGGCATATATACACTTGAATTTTGCAGTAGTCATATTTAAAACATGCATTTCCTTCAATTAAACTACCAAACACTTACATATGTCATTTCCCATAATTGTTCACTCATATAACATATTAAATATATAAATTATAAACTTTAAATATTCACATACAAACTTTAAAATAGCTACTCATAGGATACACATACTATGTGTACATATTCACAATCATGTTCCTCAACCTTATAAAGCCATTATATAGCACTTTTTTGTGATCAAAACATGAGTTATGGGTATGTTAATATCCTTTCTTCCTAGTCCTATCATTTACTCAAGAATGCATTATATAGGATTATTTATATTCACTTTACTTTTTCTCAACGAACTCATAATAAGGTATGCTTAAATCATAACATATATGTATATTACTTATACAAGTTAATAAATCACTTTCCTTTATCTAAGGCTAAATCTATTTTGGAATAACATATTTATTATCACATTAATTACACATCAATATATTCACATGCTTAGGAGAAATCATAAATACCCTACAAGATTTATCATTCTATGTCATATATCTAACATACTTTTGTTTATGAACAATCTCATATAAACACACCCCTTCCTAGATATTAAGTAGGAATTGGACATTTCATGCACAAAATCCTTAATTATCTATAAATAAACATATATAAATCTAGCCATTTACTTATTTTAGTTATGTACATTATAGCTTAATAATAATTGAAACATGCTTAAATTACATGTACTTACCCATAAAACAAATTAGTCAAGAATAAACTTTAAAAATAATTTCACCACTTAGATAATTCAAGCCAATGTTAACTATTCCTTTAACTTAAACTCTTCTCTTTTCATTATGAGTCAAGCAATTTCACATATAAAAACACACATTACCAAAGCACACTTTCACATTTAAAAATCATATAGTTTAGCTTAAGCATCACAATCACACATATATATTAAAGTTTAAAACTTATTTAGCTAGCATACATAAACACACACATTTCACACTTATTCACTAGTCTACTTAAATACACATACTACATCAATCTTAAAATCCAAACTTCATTTTGGTTCAACCCATATATTACCTTTATTCACTAATACACAACATATAAATCCATATAATGTAATGCTCAAAAACCTCGATTTCGAGAATAGTACTCCACAATGCATAAATAGTGTTTCTCAAGCAACTAGGTCACACAGAGGTGATTGAGAGAGAGTATTAATCATAAAACTATGATGGGTGAAATAATGGTGAAAATAAAGTTATTTGATATAACCACTAAACTAATGAAATTTTCACATCGATATTTGGAGAATAGTTCACTTAGTTGATATCGAGTGGTAAAATGTTAGAGATATGCTCGGACTGACTTAGAAATAGTACAACTTGAAGGTTAAATATTCTAAATAGTCTAATAGCATTAAAACTAGAATTTTATTTCATTAACTAGTATTTTATCTGAATTTCTTAGAAATGTTATTGATTAATTATCGAGTTCCCATTGGTTTTTGCACCCAAGATTTTAGGGGTCCCTAAATTGGGAAATTATATAATTTTTGGTATCGATAAAAGTATTTTTAGAGATTTTAAACATTAAAATAACATTTCTAAAGCTTAAAACTTATATAGACTTAATCATAGACATCAAATTGCCATGCTGTGCGATCGTGGCCATCCATGATCTCAGTATAAAAGGATGTATGTGGTAAGTATGCCACATCATCAAAACTCACCATCTTCCTCCTCCTTATAAAGCTGATTCAACCCCATATTCTCTCTCCACCATTTTTATTTCTTTATTATTTCATCATTTCTCTATGAAAACCTTCAATTAATACATGAAAAATAATCATCTCTACATCTAGAGCTTTAATTTAGTGTTAATTTTATAAGAAAGAGGCAATTTAGTGGAAAAAAAGAGGTTTAATACTTGAGGGTTTCTAACATTTAAATCACACCAAACCCTAAATTGAAACCCTACCATTTTTTTGGGTAACTAGACATGTTTTGTTTAATGATTCTGCTTCTATTTTTGAGTTTTGAGTAGTATAGATTTTTCTATGAATTTTTCTAATATATTACCTATTATGGAATTTATAGAACTTGGTCAAAAGCAAAGGTAAAGGAAAAGAGAAGCTATGAGGTTCTATTCCCAAATAATCACTTTGTAAGTTTATTTAATAAAATATGTGCATATTTTAGTGCTGTGCATTTTTCATAATATGTCTATAACACCTCCTATCCATTTCTACTTGAAATAGGCAAAGAGTGTCACTTCTCGCTGAGGTCACCCATCCTAGGATTTTCCCAAGGGCCTTTTGTTTAACTCCTCCTCTTGTTTAACCAATGATGACCAAACCTTTCCATTACCCACATATGATCATTTATTCTCTAATTACATACTATTTTGTTTTGTTAAAAGATTCCTTAGGCATTACTAGACAACTACAGAAATTTGGGTAGCTGATTCCTAACCTAATTAAACCTGTAAAGAAAACACACTTTAATATAGACACCCTCCTTATTCCTCCTGTGGACCCTTTAGTCATCTAGAATCAACCAGCAACACAATTATCATTATCCATAGCACATAAGGTCATAAACCCATCAACACACAAGCATACTAATAAAAATACTCATTCATTTCATACCATTGTACATATATACTTAGTCACACTTCATTAATACATACAGTCTTGCTACCCATTCTAACCTATACATATACACGAGTGCAGTACACTATTCATATGTAATTAAAAAGGAAAGTAATATACGAAAAGACATTGAGACAGCTACACCGATGTCGACGTTCGATGCTGACTCGTACTCTGCTCACGACTTATGTATCGAAACACTGATGCGCTGAGTACTAGACTCAGTGGTGGAATAACATAATTATATTATGTCTCATACAACAAGCAGTCATCACAATAAAGTCATCTTAAATTGCTAAGTCCAATTATTCATTTGCTTCAGTCAATTACTTACTTATTCAATTCATGCATTAGTCATTAGTATTTATTTTATATATTTATAGGCCCATAGATAGACAACACTTAAAAACATTAGATAGAGAGACTATCCTATGCAGTGGCCCACTTTTAAGGCTTAGGTAGCTACACCTACCTTGCTAGATAGTAGGGACATGTCCGTAGACCACTCCTAATATCGGACTAGTAGATAGCAGAGACCCATCCATAGACCACTCCAAATATCTGTGAAGCATCACACGAAAGTGGATAGCAAAGACCCATCTGTAACCACTCCTAATATCCATAGTCACAACAAACAAGATGTCGGACCATCGTACAGTCTCAATACCACCAACACATGGCAGTGAGCCCTAGAAGGACTGACTACCTAATAGCTACTCTATCCATAATTAACCAGTCAACCTATCTAGTGGCATTTAACTAATGGGCCATTACTTAATTTAACCAATATTCAGTGTTATTTTATCTTCAATATACCATGTTAAGTCTAAACCTCACATTTAATAATGATTTTACCACTGTCGCAAAATCATTATTCATTTGGTTAGTTTTCGCAACTGACACTATTCATTTGGTCATTTTTCTCACTTTAGGCCTTTCATTTCTCCTCTTATTTAAGCCTCATTTCCAATGCTATCTCAATGAATTATTCTCACATTATGCCTTCAATATAATATGTGTTAACTTAAATTTTAACCTAAATTTTACCTCAATTAAATATAATTTTTCAACACCTAATAATCTATGTTTTTGGTCATTTTGCCTCATATTTTGTAAGCTTCAATTCTATTAAAAATACACTCATTTTTCAAACATACACACCATGCACAATTCATACCATAATTTTGGCCATCTATGCACATACACACTCATATGCCATTTCCTACTAATTTATTCCACATATAACCTTCATTTGCTACAACTTGCATACCTATATCCATATATTACCTAAACACATGCATAC
>CANXYI010072151.1:0-10112 GCA_948208565.1 Hura crepitans
TGGGGTGGTCTATAGACTTGCCTCAAGTGTCCACCACAGGTTTTAATCAGTATACATTGCAGGTGAGGGAATAGTTCACGGACTGTTCTCTGCCATCTGCTACAGGTACAGGTACAGGATTTCCCACTATCCAGTGTCTTCAAGTGATGTCTATCTATCATGGGCCTATAACATAATTAAATAAATAATATTACGAAATTCAGTCTCTAATGTATAGAAGAGTAATAATGATATAATATCAAGATAGATTGTGGTTAGTCTTAAATTATATTTTATGCATGTTACATGTTTGCATCAGTGACATAAGTTATTTGATTTATTCCACCACTGAGTTTATACTTAGCGTGTCGGTGTTCCGATACGCAGGCTGTAGATAGAAAAGTAACAGGCATCAGACCCCATCAACAGTGTAGCTGATCAAGTATTTTGTTGGGTATATTATTTTTCTTACTTTAAGTAATGTAACAATATTGCACTCATGTACATAGGTAGTGTGGGTCGTGGGACACACATATAAATCCCTAGAAGGGTGTTAAGTAAGACCTGATGTAACTTTTGTGTGATATAAGTGTGTAACCTAGTGTGAAAATGTGCTGATGGGTCTCTGACCTTGTGATATATATATTATGATTGCGATATGTGGTGTTTGATGAAATATTAGAGGACCAGAGGGACTAATAAGAATGGTGATGGTATATAATGTTATAAAAGTGTTCTTTTACAGGTTTAAAATCTTGGCTAGGCAATAAAGCAGCCGTTATGCTGCCCATTTATTTTAAAATGTCTGATAACACCTGAGGGTAACATGAATAGTACATCAATAGGTAGTGGTTCATAGATGAAGGTACATATGAATTAAATTAAACAGTCTAGTGACACTTCTTACCTATTCATATAGAATGGGAAAGGGGTGTTACATTAATACTCTGATTATGCAACACAGTCTAAATTTATATATGGTAAAATTTATAATGCTAGATACATAAGTCACTTGAATTCATAAAATATGCTTCTACTGAAACATGTTTTAATGAGGTACTAGAACTTAGTTGTTTAATAATATTAACTTACTCTGTGCTTAATGTAAATTAACTAATTATGCCCATTACATACTAGAGTTAGGTTTAAAAATTATTCTTTAGATCGTGTTGCATTCCTACTATGCCCATACTCTACTGGTGTCCTTTTTGAGATGCTAGGTTGTGAGGAGTTTAGTTTACACAGTACTTTATTACTCCTATGGTTGATAGTGTCATTTAGCCCTTTATATAGGTGGTCTTTTCTTGAGAAGAATCTCTTAGTCCCTAAAATTAAAATCATCCCTACATATCCCTAGATTCTCAATTTCATCTTACACTTTACTCCTCTATTCCCCTATCCTAGTTTTATTTATTCTCTTTTAACCTTCAATAAGCTTTTAAGTTAATGACAATATCCAATATGCTATCCCTATCCCTATATGAGCTTTAGTTATTTATGTACCTAGCTTATTATTTTATCTGTAACCGGGGTGTGACATACTATTTATGCATAGAAACTTACTTAGTGCAATATTGTGAATACCTATAAGATGTCAAGCTGCTATATACCATTGTCATTTTAAAGACATATTCTATTGAACTTAACCAAAAACTATCTAGTTTAAGAAATAAATTTGAGAGATTATGAGATAAAGGAGTACATACCTTGAATGTTTTGGCTTAAATATGCCTTAGCCTATTCATCTTTCTTACCCTTAGCTTGTGTTTTGGATTTGCTTCACCTTTGTCTTCGGTTCTTAAATTCCTAGCTTATATCTTAAATTGATTCTATTTTTGGCTATTTCCTTTTGGTTTCATTTTCATCATTTATAAATTCTTTTGCCCAGTTCTGTAGTTATTGCTACAGCTCATTACCCATTTATAGCCAATGCAACCATTGTGTTATCCTATTACAACAATAAAAGTGTTTTATCTCCACCTTGCCCTGGTCTACAGGGAGCATGCCCTTAGTGAATACTTCATTTCTACTTTGCCTCAACTATTGAAATAGCAGCTCCTGCATCTCTCGTTGATGCGCACCCCTATAGCAGATGAGCTTCCTCTAGAGACCGTATGCCCACCGTGACTCCACAACATCAGTAACTCCTTGTACCCCTAGCTATAATTCATGTTGTCTCTATCTAGATTCCCTTTTTCTAATTTCAATTCTCTTTGTTGAGGTTTCGATACCTCCCTTATTTCCTTTAATGCCTTTTGCCCCCTCTCATTTTTCACTTCCTTTTTCTTTTCTTCTTCTTTTTCCTTTTTGTTTTTCTTTTGCTTATAACCCTTTATTACTGCCTAAAGTTTTTAGCAAATTCATCGACCCATTAAGTTAGTATTTCACAAAGATTTTTCTTTTTTTTTTTAAAAAAAATAATTTCCTTATCCGTCTATATATATTTAATTAATTTTTTTCATTAACCATTGTTTGAACCTATTTATGACTTTCTTTGTAAATAAATTATTTTAATTAAATTCATTTACCCTTTCTTAAAATTAGCCAACTCAATCCTCATCACTCGAATTCCTATACAACCTCCATTAGTTAATCTTGCTAATTAATTTGCCAAGCTTAAAATATCATGGGTGTGATAGGCTCTGATACTAATGTTGGTTTTTATTTATCATACATAGTAGAAAAATTTTAAATTTGAGAGAAATTAGCAATGATAATGGACCTGAATAATTTAAAATTCATTTTAAATGTTAAATCTAGCAGCGTTTTGTGATTTACTGTAAAGGTTGACAATATATTCCTTTCTTAAGTTCTTTTTACTGTGTTGTTGCAAACCTTAGTGATCCTCTTCTAGGAACACCTCCAAGGTAATCCAGACAAAAAGTTTTTAGAAGAGAGCAACCTGTAATACCAGGTGCTAGTAGGAATTACAAGTGGATAAAGGAAGAAGAACAAAATTATGTGTTTTTAATTAGTTAATGCAGCAATTCTATAGTAGAATATATCTCTCTAGTGGCTATTATAATAAGGGCTATTTATAGTTTAAATAAACCCTTTTTAGGCCAAATTTTAACACTTAGAATCTTTCATAAGTTGGAGCAGAATGGATCCACCAATTGGGCTTTCTGTCCTATGCGTATAAGCCTTTTAAGGGGCTTATATGCAATCTACTTTGGCCCCACTTTCAATAATAATATATGGTACTCCTAGGCCCCATTTTGAATTAATAATTACTCTAATTTAAGCCCTTTTAAACCTTTTTAAAAGCCCATAAAAAATTAGATGCAAGAACAATTAAAATTTAGACTTAATAAGGCCTAAGTCTAAAAACCCTGATTTTTTAGACCTCTCATTTGAAATTGGACCCTAAACCCATTTGCTTATTTATTATTCTTAATTCATCTTCCAATGAAATCTTATATCATTAGAACATTTAATCTCATTGAATCTTCATCAAACTTCTTTAATATGTGTGGCTCTATGGGTTTCCAAAATAGCTTAGCAATACATAGTGAATTAGAGTCCTAGTTTAACTATGACTCTATAGATTCTATCTTATTGAATCAATATCAATTCATTAATTGATATATCACTCATATACATGTCAAGAGAGGCATCTAGCTATGCATCATGACAACTCAAGTGCTAAAAAGTCAAGTGGTTTGACTTAACCCTTCCATATACAATTACGGTGTAATAAACTCCCATCACCATTTTGTTACCTTATCTAATTTTGAATATGGACTTGTGTAACTCAAAGCTTCACTAAATATGTCTAATTAAGCCCTAGAAATATTGTTCTAATAATTTCACCTTTATTCCCAAAATGCCTTTAGTGAATCCCATTCACACATTTCACTTTGCTCTAGCCAGTGATTCCTAAATATAGGTTATTCATCAAAACTGTAAGATAAAATCCCCACTGTAATATAGGGTGGTAAATCCTTTATTGATTACTACCTTATCTTCAAATATGTAATTCCATACCTAATCACTTCACTTTGTATACTTCTTGTTTGAAGTAAAAGCTTTAGAGTCAAAGTATGTCACTTTATATTTAAGATAGTTAGTGATCTCAAGTCTAAGATACTTACACCATTGATATGATGAGATACTTTCACTGACATAGATTAAGTATCCTTGTGAAGATCTCATGGTGGATCTCTGATGTACTTACTTCCCAAGTAAGCATCAACATGTTAACTTTAAGCATCTCTATTCTTACAGCTTATGAGAACTACTACTTGATCCAATCAAAAAGTACATGTGTTGATTTATCTAAATTAACAATATCCCATCTTATTAATACTATGATCAGGGATATTTAGGCATATTACATTTCCATGTAATAAGAATCTCACATCATGAATACTTCATGATTTCCTCTGCATTGTGATTTTATACTAGAGACTTCATAACATGGTTTAAGACATTACAAACAATTATTAGTAATATATAAAAGTACCATGATATAAAAGAGAAATGCCTTTTAGATAAATTTACAAGGTTTGAATATATGAATATAACCCTATTATATGACCTCTAGGGTATACTTCTAACATAATTCACATTTGCTCAATTTAGAATACAACTGCTTCTCTCTTAATGTCTATAATACCAACCTAAGATGCTATTCATGTTCTTATCTAGTTTTGGAATACATTAGAATATCATTAATGAACACTACTATGAATTGATCTAGTATAGTCTCAATATCTAGTACATAAGGTCTATCAATGCTGCTAGGGCATTAATTAGCCCAGATGGCATCACTAGGAACTCATAGTGTCCGTACCTAGTATGAAAGGTTGTTTTAATACCTTAGAGTTGTTGATACCAAGATCTCAAGTCCATTTTTGAAAAGATGCTGGATCCTTTTAACTAATCAAATAAGTCATCAATTTTGGGTAGTGGGTATTTATTCTTGATGGCCACCTTATTAAGTTGTTTATAGTTTATATATAGCCATAGTGAACCATCCTTATTCTTTACAAAAAATAGTATGCTCTTTAGGGTGAGACATTGGGTTTAGTAACTCATATAATTGTACCTTTAGTTCTTTTAGCTTTACAGGTGCCATTTTATAAGGGGCTATTTATATTAGTGCTATACCTAACTACACCTCAATGGCAAACTCTATTTCATGTTTAGGTGGTAGCCTTGGTAGCTTATCTAGGAAGACATCTGGTAATTCTACTACTATTGGTATTTGGCTGACATCGGGCATTGCTTGTTTAGTATCAATTATATGTGCCACATTTTCTTGGCAACCTTCTTGGATCAATCCCTTTGCTATCACTATAGAGATCACCTTAGAAAAAAGTCTATTCTCTTACCCACTACCATAATTTCCTCTCTATCTATTATTTAGGGAGTGAGCTTCTTTTATCTGTAATCCATTATGGCATTGTGTTTGGACAACCAGTCAATGCCTAGTATGACATCAAATTCATTGAAGGGTAGTTTGATAATATTGGTGGGGAAGATATGTCCTTAGACTATTAAAGGACAATTCTTATAGACTATGTTCACTAAGGGTTCTAACTATAATCCCCTATCTTGTGCTATTGTGGTGAAAACATAAGACTGTGTGGACTTTGGGTCTACTAGTGCCAAAATAGGTAAGTCAAAGAAGTAATATATACCTGTAATAACATTTAGGGAGTCTATGTGACACCCGTTACCCATTCTATACACCGGATCCAAATAACAAGCAGCATGCTTATTGATATCCAAACTACTTTATAAGAGAAACCTATTAAAATTAAAACTTTTCTTTAATTAAAATATTCCTTTAATGTTCCAATTTAAAAAATGGCAAATAATAAAAAAATACATTTTACGAGGCATACTAATGGGATCATCATTTCAAATATCCGATAGCATAACAGTTGTATCCAAACACTTTCTCAAATAATAACCTATTAAAAAGCACTTTTATAACATCATAAAACTCATCCCAACTCAAACCGGGTCCATCTAACCCTTCATCATCAACACAAGGTAACACTCTCAAGTATGTATAAAAAACATCCATCATACAAGTCATGTAAGCATTTGAATACTTTTAAAGAAAGTTTAAAAGCATATATCAATAATAGACTTATAGGACATATCACAAAAATATATATTAGGCCCAATCCCTCATTTTTCACAAGAGTGCAACCTAACTATATACATCACAAAAAGGGATCCAAAATACTCAAATAGGATAGCTTTATGATCTCTTATGGTTTTGAGGCTTTGACTTTAATCTGTTGCCTTTTTACTTATGCCCTGCAAACAACACGATGTCCTAAGCTTTCTCTTGGTGGTGTATTCACCTTAATGTATGATTATGGCATACACATACAACATTAATCATGCATATGAAAACTTTATTAGGTATATGGCAAGAAGAAAACATGTATGTAATTTTTACCAATGTAATATAAATATATCTCAAAATCCACACATATCAACATGGTAATACTATGAAATTCATAACATCGCATATTTTAGCCACAATTGACCTTTTATCGACAATAATATTAATTAATAATGTTAGACCACATAAATATACCAATTTAATAAGATATCATCTCAATTCTTAATTTAGTGTTATCATTAATTTTAAATATAGTAGTTTAACATATGCCTATACCTAAGAGACAATTATCCATACATTAGATAGCGGGACATGGCTTGAAGCAACAATTGATCATAGATCCTACAAAAAAACTTAAAGGTTATTAATCGAGATTTAAATCCAAGGCATAAGACCCATAGTCCAAAACCCAAACCTAAATATCATATACAACTCAAAGCCCATGACATAAGACCTGAAGTCTAAAATCATGACTCGAGATCAAAGATTATCCACAGGCTAAAATTACATCAGTAGATATCCTAGTAGCTACTATCATTCCCTAGTTAACCGGCTAACCTATCCAATTTAGATTGTCTAATTGTATAGGGGAATCATTAACTCATTAATTTCACTATTTTAAATTAATGTCATCTTAGCCACATTATTATCTCTTTAAGCAAGTGAACATATTTATGTTCAATATCTTATCATATTTTGGCCTTTAGCCTCATTACCATGCTCATTATATGCTTAAACATATTCAAGATTAATGTTTCATAAAGTATAAATGACATATGCCCATAGCATAAATTTTAGGTTCATCAACTCAAAACACACATGAACCATAATCTTCATGTTAACCATTAAAGCTTATCACACCAAGCAAAATCTAAATTGCCATATACACCCATAATTTGGAAACTTAACGACACTTTCATAATCATATACACATTACTTCTATATATAAAACATGATTTTAAATTCATTCATACTAACACAAATGTGGCATCATAATCGTAATGTTCACTATCCATATATTCAACTTATGATTTAACACATACAACCAAATTCATACATGCATCAAAAGACCAATTTTGGCCCCTCTTAAACCATACTTATATATTTAAAGTTTTATATTCTATCTAAATCATTCCTAACACATTTTCATCCATAACATGATCATATTAATAGAACCAAGAAAAACATGCATAATGCTATTTACATATGCCATATACATACACAACACTCACATGAGGCATTTGGCCTCTATCCACACATACACTTACACATCCATTTCACTCATGTATCATGCTTATAATCATGCACGCATATCACTCTATGTAAACATCTGACATTGCACACATTTATTACCTAGCATTTATTATTGCATAATGCAAAATCACACATTAAATGCTTAAACAACATTTAATTCACATATTAAGGTGAACACATATGCCAAAATAAGTCATAATACAATTTTGAGACTTTCTTAAACCTTTTTTTTTCCTTTAGATGCACAGGTTACGTTTTTGTCTACAAATACAAACAAGCTCAACTTAGAAAATTCACAATAAATTAAATACATCCAAAAAATTAAAACAAGCCTAGAAACACACTCTTGGGCACTAGTAGAATATAGGAAAAATGTTAGTTTGCAAAAACTCTTACCCGTTTGAAATTCAATTACCATTCACCAAAATGGAAAAACCATAAAAACTCTCAGTTTCCTTTGAATCTCAAGCCATAAACACCATTTAGAGGTCATGGAGGTTTGCTCTAATGTAAGGATTATGAATTAAGAAATGATTTTAAAGGAAGAAGAAGAAGAAAAGAAAGGGAGAGGTGGTGAGGAGGATGACATCGGCTTGGGAAAAGGAAGAAGGGAGAGGGGAGTGAGGCTAATGTGAATAGTAATTTTCAACCCAAAAATACCCCTTTAATATAACCCATATGTGTAGCTAAGATTAGTGTATTAATAATCAAAGGCCCAAATTAATTCTCCCTTAAAAACCCTTTTAAAAATAATTTTTCCACCATTTAATCTTTAATTACTACCTTTTGAAAGTCTAATAATATTTTGAAATATTATTCTTGAACCCCACAAAAATTTACAATCAAAAAGCTTGAAAATCCAATAAAACATAATTAATAAACTTAGCCTGATTTAGTAAAAATACATTGTGATGTTTAAAAATTCCAATTCTAGTGCCATTGGACTATTTGGAATTTTTAAGTATCGAGTTATATCAATCCAAAAATTTTTTGAGCAAAAATTATATATTTTATGATTTGTGCCATAAAATCTTCTTTTGCATTTTTAACCATACAAATGACTTTGGATTGGCTTCAAACTTTGTGCAAATTTATTATATGATTAATACTTCTTATGGGTTTAATTAGTGTGACTCAAGTTTTGGGAAGCACTATTTAGCTCGGGAAGTACAATTCACAAATGTCTAGATTTTTGAGATGTTATAGTCTGTCTACTTCTGAGCTTTGATGGTGCATTGGTGAGTTGGTGCTCTAGTCTCTATTCTTTAGCTTATCTCTAATTGAGGCTTCTAACTTGTCTTGGCTTTATCTCCTTTACTTTCTTTTTGACTCCTAGTTGGTGTTAATGATGAGGCTTAAAGTCATGTAGAGTCCTTAGCATTGAGTCTCAACAGACAATCTTTCTAGTAGTGGCCCCTAGAACCACATTTATAACATGCTTTTAGAATGGATTGCCAATAGATTCTTATAGACACTAGGTCTCTAGGGCTCTTATGTTCAATTTGCCTAATGATGATGAAAAAGACAAAAATACTAATAAAAGGGGTGGGTTTTTTATGTTCGAATAGAAGATCTCAAAATTTTCCTTAAAAAAAATCAAAATCAAAATGGTAGTTTTCCTAGAGAAAATGGTCATTTTGGCAAAACAGGCCATTTCTATGAGGGGAACAGCCGTTCTTGGGCCAAAATAGCTAAAACGGCTATTTCAGCCTCGAAAAGTGTGTATAAAAACCAAATGGGTTTTTCCTTAGCAAGGTTGGTCATTTTAAGGAGAGAAAATTTTTAGAGAAAGAAAATACACTAAAAAGGTGAAAGATTTTCTAAAGATTCAAGCACGATTTTCAGTCCAGTCAAGATCTTTTTTGAAGGCAAATATACTCAGTGTGTCAACTAACCAATTTTTCTATTGTTTTCATTTTTCTTTTTATTTTATCTATCTCCCAGTTAGATGTGATAATTTATTCGTGCAATATTTTTTACATTTGTGGGACTACCTATTTTTATTTTATTTCTGTCTGCTCGTCTATTTTTGCTTTGCATGCAAATATATTATTTCTATCATTTTTATTGTTTTCATTTTTCTTCTCACTCTATCCATGTACCAGTTAGATGTGATAATTAATTTGGGCCATATTTTTTTACATTTGTGGGACTACCCACTTTTATTTTATTTCTATCTACCCATCTATTTTTGCTTCGCATACAAATATATTATTTTTGTCATTTTTATTGCTTTTATTTTTCTTCTTACTTTATCCATCTACCAGTTAGATGTGATAATTTATTTGGGCCATATTTCTATATTTGTGTGATTGCCTTTTTTTTATTTTATATCTATCTATCTATTTATTTTTGCTTCACATACAAATATATTATTTCTATCATTTTTGCTATTTTTATTTTTCTTTCTACCTTATCCATCTACCAGTTAGATGTGATAATTTATTTATGCAATATTTTTTATATTTGTGTGACTGTCCATTTTTATTTTATTCATGTCTGTTTATCTATT